>JAODAL010024496.1:0-60465 GCA_025379985.1 Phyllomedusa bahiana | reverse complement strand
AAAAAACCCCAAAGATTTAAATCCTTTATTTAATTCCAAATTTTTTGGGAAAAAAACACAAAAAATCTATTTAAAAATTTTAAAAACGAAAAATTATTATTTTGATAAAAAAAAATGAAAAAAATATAAAAAATATGTCATGACAAAAATTCTTTTCATTTTTAAGGAGTTTTTTGTACAAAAAATGCTATGAAAAAGGGTATGTAGAAGAGCGCTATAATGAATTAGATGCTGAATAAAAAGACAACATTTAAAAGTAAATTTGTATTGTAAACTAATTGCGTTTTTTTTCTTCTTTTACAGGTAAGTGCAGTATCTTTGTAATTCTGAATCATTTTGGTGAGTAAATAACAACATGCATTGTCTAAAGCTGAATGTCATTCATTCTTATGAAAATATGGGATTGGTAAAAAAAAATGCATGCATGGAATAGAGAGAATATTAGTCTCAAAAATGTATTTAATTTGACAATTTTATGTATTCACTGTAAATTTGGATTGTTTAAGGGTAGCTCCCATTGTCTTGGGCCGAGCAGGCATTTCAGAAACTTTGGGTGGGAAAGGGGTTTGCCCCCGTTATCAAAAAATTAAATAAGCAGTACTGATTGCCAACAAAATAAAAAAGCCTATATTCTCCTTCCTATTACCCCCTTGCAGCATTGATACTCCCTTTTGTTCACCTCTTTAGAATTTGACATCCCCAATGCGCCTTGATTGGGTTTTTGATTTTTAAAAGGTGTAAAGGAAGTGGTAATGGGCACTGAGAAAATCAAGGTAAAAGGCGAAGTCTAGTTCTGTAGAAAACAGAAGCTAAACAGAAGATTAGGGAGAACCAGTGCTGGAACGGAGCTGAGGAGGAAGGAGAATTTAGTTTTTTTCTATTTTAATGACCACCAGTACTTGATATAATTTTTTGAAAAACCCGAATCCCTTTTAATTTAGGTTTTTGAAATTTTGTACCCCCAAATTTTAATTTTTTTCTAAAAATTGATGACAGTGGCCAAAATGCTAAAGAATTGAAAATTGTTGCTCCTGTTGACAGTTCTTAATTAATTTCTACTTTGTGTTCATATCAGTAAATGTTTTATGTAGTATTCTGAGCTATAGTTTGTGTATTTGTATGTAGATAAACGTTCTTAAAGGGACTGTTCTCTTTTTATTGTTTTTATGTATTTAATAGAAAATTCCAGAATTTGCTCAAATACATGTATTCAAAATTCTGCTCCTACACCTGTTGTTGGCCTTTGCAATAGGCTACTGTCTAGAGAAAAAAAAAAGTACAGCCCCCTTATTCTATAGTAAAGGGTGCCCTGGATAATGTATGGGTGAAAATGAATCTCTGTGACCCACTCAATTCAGTAAGACGGGTACATGACATTTGGGGTGAATAGAAATAATTGTGGAAAAACTATATTAACATGGTTATTCTAGCACATTATTCACTGTGTAGTTACTTATATAACTACTGTCTTTGTAGGGGATGACATGCTGTTAATAAAACTGTTAAAAAAGCACAACATGTATAACTGTCTCTAGGTGACGTTATGTTGTTGATAAAGTCAAATGTAAAAAGACAAAGCAGAAAGAGGAGACGGGGAGGTAATGGTAGTGCCTTCTTAAGGGGCAAACCCGGGGTCACATTACTGTGTGGTGGTCACAATGATAAAGTCTGGAGGGAGTAAAACTGGAAAGTTTGCTCCTTTTAAACTATGTTTCTGGACTCAAGGGGGTCACATGACCTGTGTGGTGGTCACATGATAAAATCTGTGGAGGCAAAAATGGAAAAGTTCTCTTCCCCATTTAAATACTGTTCCTTTTTACGCGGGGTATGACTTTTGTGTGGTCATGATAAGATGCTGCTGGAGGTAATAATACTGGAGAAATTCTGTTCCTTAGTACCCTATTGTTACCTGGATACCAGGGGTCAAATGAAATGTGTGGTGGTTATATGACTGTTTAGTCCATGCATTTACCATTGCATTGTATTGGTTTACACTAATATATTAGGCACCTATCTAAAACATACGGTATTTCCTGCATTCCTGTCTACGAGGTACAGAGGGAGTTTCAGAGGTACAGGATTAGAATTCTTAATACATGTATATTGGGAAATTGTATGATTTCCTATAATATGCATAATAAATGTAGCAGTAAGCAGTTTTAAGGGCCAATACTATTGATGGACCCCCTTTAAAGAGGACCTGTAACCTCTCCTGACATGTCCATTTTAATAAATAACAACTCTCAAACATATTTTCTTAGCACTCTGCATTGTGCCATTGGAAATGTGAATAATTTGACAAATATTCTCTGACACCCAGTTGTCAATTTAGTCACACTTTCCTAGTATGAATAGCATAGGAGCAGCACAACATAGAGCTCCAAGAAAAAATGCTCCAGAACTACACTATCTCATAAAAGTGAGTACATCCCTCACATTTTTGTAAATATTGCATTATATATTTTCATGGGACAACACTGAAGATATGACACTTTGAAATTAGTCAGTGCACTGCTTGTATAACAGTGTAAATTTGATGTGTCCTCAAAATAATTCAACACACAGCAATCAAAAACTGCAAAAACTGTTTAAACTGCTGTCAACAAAAGTGAGTACACCTCTAAGTGAAAATGGGAAAATTGTGCTCAATTTGCTATTTTTCCTCCACTGTGACTCATTAGTGTTACAAGGATTCAGATGTGAATGGGGAGCAGGTGTGTTAAATTTGGTGTTATCACTCTCATACTTTCTCTTACTTTCTCTTACTTAGATGATAGTTATTTAGGTCACTGGGAATTCAACATGGCACGTCATGGAAAAGCACTATCTGAGGAGCTAAAAAAAAACAATTATTGCTTTACATAAAGATGGCCTATGCTATAAGAAGATTGCCAACACCCTCTGACTGAGCAGCATGGTGGCCAAGACCATACAGCGGTTTAACAAGACAGGTTACACTTAGAACAAGTCTTGCCATGGTCAACCAAAGAAGTTGATTGCACGTGCTCAGCATCATTTCCAGAGATTATCTTTTCAAAATAGACATATCAGTGCTGCCATCAGGTTAAACTGGTGGGGCATCAGCCTGTCAGTGCTCAGACCATACGCTGCACACTGCATCAAATTGGTCTGCATGGCTGTCGTCCAAGAAGGAATCCTCCTCTAAAGATGATGCACAAAAAAGCCCTAAGTTTGTTTAAGATAAGCAGTCTAAGGACATGGATAACTGGAGCCATGTCCTGTGGTCTGATGAGACCAAGATAAACTTATTTGGTTCAGATAGTGTCAAGCTTGTGTGAGAATTTTGGTGTTAAGAATTTTTTTTCTTGTACAGTGTTTACTGTACGGGATAAATGTTGTTACATTTTAATAGATCAGACTTTACGGACTTTTTAATTTTTTAGGAGTTCAAAGACAAGTGTATCTTGCCTACAGTCCAGCATGGTGGTGGGAGTGTCATGGTTTGGGACTGCATAAATGCTGCTGGTTCTGGGAAGCTAAAATTCATTGACGTAAACATGAGTACCAACATGTACTATGACATACGGAGGCAGAAAATTAGGATAAAGGTGCTGGACTGGCCAAGCATGTCTCCAGACCTTAACCCTATTTAGCATCTATGGAGGAGCATCCACCAGCTCCGTGATGTCGTCATGGAGGAGTGGAAGAAGATTCCAGCGTCAACCTGTGAAGCTCTAGTGAACTCCATGCCCAAGAGAATTAAAGCAGTGCTGAAAAATAACGGTTGGCATATATATAATAACACTTTGGGCACAATTTGTGCATTTTCACTTAGGGGTGTACTCACTTTTGTTGCCAGCGGTTTAGACATTGATGGCACACCAAATCCACACTGTTATACAAGCTGTACAAAGTGTCATATCTTCAGTGTTGTCCCATGAAAAGATATAATAGAATATCTACAAAAATGTGTGGGGTGCACTCACTTGTGTACGAAACTGTATTAGTTCGTGGGGATCTAAACGAGGCATGTCAAGATAGTTATTATCCATGTCAGGATAGTTATTCTAAAAGTTCCTACCACTCTCTTATTTTCTCCTTACAGTAAATTTGTATTCACTGAAAACACTGTGTTTGTGAACTGCCGGGTCACAGTAAAAGCTATAAAGATTTTACATTTATTTACATAGGGGGTTTTATGCCTGGTAAATTGGTTGATGTACAAAGCTGGTAATTTGTTTTTGATAGAATGTGCCTTCTCTAGTAAAAGCTTCTCATTTCTTATGGGAGGTTCGAGGTTGATGTTCTGCCTGTCTCTGACCTTGTCTGAAAATAGTTGTATTAATCCTTCTAGCGTAGGAAAGTCATGACAAGCAAATAGTGCCGTGGTGTGATTTAATGACAGCTCTAATGTCTGAGTAGGAGTCTGTTCTTTAAAATCAGTGCAATAAAATTATGAACGTTTGGTTGAATATTTACTTCTGAAACTATATTTTCCAGGTTATACTCTTTGTGGACTGATTTGTTAATGTTTTATTGATATTTGAAACGTTAGATGAAAGTAAAACCTAAAAATAACATTACCTGCAAAATTTTGCACCTCTGGAAATTTGTTGGTCAGTTCTTTTCACCTCTCAAAGGAGTAAAACTGTCTCTTCCGTGCTACCCGTAGATCACTGTCTGACCTTTTAAAGAGCTTTGAACCATGTCACCTTTGCACTTTTTTTCTGTTCATATTGTAGTGAGCAGCAACTGTAGGGATTAGGTGGTGGCAACCGGCCCCAGCTACATGTCATGGTGGCTACTTCTAAAACGTTATTATTTCACCCTTGTCACATTTACACTCAGCATAGTGAAGAAGGGGGCTCCACTTGGTGATATTGGCGGGGTTAACGATTCCTCTTGGACACACCCTGGTAAACTCTCCTGTTCTGATGGTAGCTGAGGTGTACTTAATAGTCAGAAAAGACAGAAGGCAACAATGTAGATGAATGGTGGCTTTAACTCATGGTTCACTCATCTTGTAACAAGTTTACAATTGCATCTTCTACATTACATAGTTACATAGTTACATAATTTGTAAGGCTAAAAAAAGATATCCATCCATCCAGTTCAGCCTATTATCCTATAGTGTTGATCCAGTGGAAGGCAAAAACCTCACCCGAAAGAAGCCAATTGTCTTCATTGTAAAGAAAAAAAGTCCTTCCATATTTCAATCTGTCAATCAGAATCAAAAACTGGATCAATGACCCTTCTCCAGAATCCTAGTCACTATAACTTATGTTATTGCACTGTAAAAGTTATTCATATGCACAAACCTTCTTACACCCTATCTCATACTCATGATGCATATTTTGGGTTGCAGGAGTGGGATTTTTATTTCTGTCACAACGCTTCTAGGAATTCTGCATCATTCACAGTGCCATATTCGCGGTATGGATTTTTAATGAGGAGCTTTATTAGATCTGAGGCATACTGGTCTAGTCTATGGTGGTAATCCTTAAAGGGGTTGTCTCACTACAAGGATTGCTTTTTCTGTTAAAGATCTTGCAAGAACAAGTCACTTTGCAATATATGTCCATTAACAGTGTCCTACCTATTCCTAGATATCCCCTCTTGTATGGGCTGCATCAGCTCCTCAGGTCACTACAGACCTGTTTGATCTCTCCTGATAGGCTGCTAGCACTGGTTGCTATAGCTACAGACCTGTCTTTTACTACAGCCTAGCAGAAGCCAGTAGACACCCCTGAAATCAAAATAAATGAAACCAGGAAAACAGGACTGAGGTAAGATGAATCAATGTAGTGAGACAACCCCTTTAAGTTTGATATACTGTTTCATAAGGTACTTTTCCAAAAATACCAACTAGTTCCTTGTGGATGTTTGCTTCTACTGTCATTGTGTTATGGTGACAACTCAGTGGCATCATTATCCCAACACAGTATCAAATTCATACTGGAACATACACATAACTGCAATGAAAATGTGAGTTCTAGGTGTGGTCATAGAGGAGATTACTAACACTATTTATGGATATATTCAGCATATAAAGCAGTAACCAAAATGGCATGCAGTTCATAATCAGTACAAGTAAAAAGGAAACTATTTTGAAAATGACTCTGCTTTTTATGTAGACATTGGGGGACATGTCCCAATACGAATGTGCTATCGTTTTGGTGTATTTTACACAAAAAAACCTGTTGACGCCTTATTCTCTACATAAATGAACTGTAATATACCAAAATTAAGTGCATTATATACCAGGCATGGCACATTAAATAGGTGCATTAAATTAGCTAGCAATGATATGCTATGCGCCTACTTTACTATATGCAATGCGCCTAGATAGGCGCATCAATTTTACAATGCAAGGTATACCGCACACCAGATTTTTGACAGGTTCGTTCATTCAGGTGTACTTTACAATGATTTAATGCGCCTTAAAACTAGCGTGGTTGCGCCTTTTTTCTGACATATTTTTAAAATACTTCAACAGTGGCCCATGGACCCTTTATGTGGCTTCATGTCTATTCATGGGGTTGTCTCACTAAATGGATTCGCTTTCAACATGTAAGGATTAAGGACCACTTGATCCAAATACATTTTTTCTCTTGATGTTACCTTGGTCAGGAGATAAGAGAGATTTTATCTGCACTGAGTACACACAGATTTCTCTGGTTGCCATCCTGCTCTTCCTTTGTGATTAGACAGAGAGCAGGAAGTGACGTTACTAGGATGGACAGTAGCTTGAGAACAGAGTGTGTTATCTCTAACAAAGAAAGATGATTCATTACTTTTGACTGCTTACTTAGCTCTGAAGCCCTCTGCACTACATTTACATCTCCTGCTGTCATGGCACTGCAATTAGAAGAGCTGGGAATATGGAGCTGATATGCTAATCACAGCTATAGAACCACCCACAGTCTAAGAGTGAGGAACTGTGAATCTGAAGTTGCCTGTGGCTCTGTGAAACTGAAAATGGTGTGTCAAACTAGAACTAGAACTTTACCGGAACATGTTCTGTTACGTTTGAGTTTAAAAAATTTAGACATTCTACTCAAACAACTTTTCTCGAATGGGTCGATCAACACTATTTATTTTGTTTGTTGTGTTTGTGCCCGTCACTTGTTTTTCACTTAGATCAGGGTGCAATGCCATATTAGATGTCCCTTCTGAGAAGTGCGTGTGTCATTTGCTTCCTTTACCTCTTAGAGGCCCAGCTTCCCATTTGGGGAGGCTTACCTTTTTTAGGTCCCTTTAATTGACACTTGGTAAAGCCAGTTTAAAAACAAGAGTAAGTTTGGGTCTCTCTAAGCTTCAGAAAAGGGAGACAATCAATCCCTGACCCTTGCAGGTGCCCTAGTATCTAGAAGGGAGTGCAGACAAATTGTTTGATAGTTTGTGGAGGACCTTGTGTTTTTAGAGAGGTCTTGTGTTGTGAACTTTTTGTTTTACACCTGAGTACTTTTTTATGAATCTGGATAGAAAGCACATACTAAGAGTATTCAAAATATATTATATTATTTTATATAAAATATATATATTTATATATATATTATATATATATATATATATATATATATATATATACACATAACTGTATTACAGGCACCTAACACTAGATTAAGATTGTTCATTCTAGCATGATTACATCTGTTTTTAAAATGAAATAATGTAATAGATACAACAGATCTGGTTTCATGTAACGGATCAGATCACAATGACTTATAATGGGCCAGTTTCCTTACTTAAAGGGGTTTACTCATTACAGCTCTTCACAGGCATCTTAAGCTTTCTCTCTGGCTTACAGCTTCAAATCCATGGGCGTGTCTCTCCTCCCAGTAGGCGTGTGTTCCCTCACTGAGGACGGGTGACATCACCATTCTGTGTGAGCAGGGGAATGGAGAGGATATCACAGCTCTGGAGACCTATTGCAATGGTCAGTTCTCATGTTTGGAGAGCTGTCACCTTAGACTGTGGGTGGGTCTGCAGCAGTAATTAGCATATCAGCTCTGCTATTCCTAGCTGAGACTGTTAGAGGGGCATTTGTTATGGAAGGGTCTTAACTAAGGCTACAGAGCTGTAAAGGGTTAAAATTTGTCTGTAAGTAACATAACTAAGCTCCTGTTTTACTGATAACAAACCACAGGGAGTACTGTCACCAACCTAGCTACTGCTAGAGCATTTTAGAGGAGAGAGAGGTGGCTGGTAACCTAGGAAAGCTGATGTACACAAGTAGGAGATACAATCTGCTCTAAATCTAGAGAGAAGCAAAATGAGAACAGCAATGTATTTGGTAGTAGTCTTTATTTATCTCTGCCTACGTGTTTAAAGCTAATCAATTAAACAGGAATACCTTTTTATATATTTGTTGTGGCTCAATACCACTGGTCATGAGCTACAGAAAGTTGGGAAACTTTGCCTTAGACAGTTGAGAAGTAGTAAAATAGCTATTGAGGGAAATACTGTGATAATTTAATGTGTAGTAAAATGAGCTGCTAATACAGGGAGTGAGTGTACAGATAAACCCTTATAGTGCAAATGTTTAAGCTTGGAACTGGTTATAGTGCAATCTGTGCTTTGAGCCTCAGAGGCAGCCAAGCTTACTCACCAGAGAGCTAACAAAGATAAACTGCTGGCTTTTCAGTCATTCCAGACACATGGTAGGGCCATTCCTCTATATATTGACTACTAAATGATGCCAGAGAATATCTATTTCTCCACTATGATTATGTGGGCATTCTGCAGTGACTGCAGCTCAATAACAGCAGGACTTAAGATAAGATTATGAGAATTTCTGCATGATTTCACTGAAAAGCATAAAATGTTAAAGCTTTGTTTGTAATTAAAGATGTGAAATATAATATCTAAGTAAGCTCCTATTGGGAGCAAGTCATAATATTGCTGAAGCGCTTTCATGGATTACTGCATCAAAATACACTTTATTATTGCAAGTCTCTCCTATATTACCAAACAATGTTGATTGTACATCAGCTACAAATGCCTCAATTAAAACAGAAATTATGCAATCACGCAGTATACTAATTTGGCATTAAATGATTGCCACTTTTCTATTAGAAATGTTTTAATGCTTGCTGATATACCCTAAAATCCAAATGTTGTAAATTTATCGTATGTGAGCTCAAAAACAATAATTTATACATTCATGCTTGAAAGACTATTTCATTCTCTGTATTTAAAAAATGAGCTATTCTTGAGGCTTGCAGGGTCTTTCACAATTTAACCAAATCTGCCCAATTTAATTCTTGCTATTTATTATCTCTATAACATTAGAATACACATAACTATTTGATTATGCTTCACAGGTTAATGCATCTTTAATAAAATTCATCACATGAGTAGTGGCCTAGCAAGGGGGGGAAAGGAGCAAGCACTGATCCTGACCATTTAACCTGCTAGATCCGCTTGTTATCTGTAGCAGCTAAGGCAGGCTCCTTCAAACTGAGGCCTCAAGCTTTTGGGAAAAACTACTACTTCACATCATTTAGGTGAGACTATAACAGTAGGCATGATGGGAGTTGTAGTTTACCAACAGCTGGAGGGCCGTAGTTTGAGGATGAATGATCTACGGCGTCTATAGCACCCATGTGCTCCCTTGCAGTGCAATCATGGGGTGCCGATGTTTGGCATGGTAAACAAAGGATAAATAATGGGCTCTGGGTCAGCCTTGTAGAGTGGGAGTGTGGTCTGTAAAATGGGGCTGAAAATTCGGAGACAAAAAGTTCTATCACCACTGCACATGAACATTTATATATTATATAGTAGTAAAGGGGTTTTACCATCTTTATGAAATGGATGGCCTATCTTGAGTATATATGAGATCAATGGTCATCTGATTTCCCCCACCCTCCACTGATAAGTTTATTGAAGGGACCATGGCAATTGTGACAAATGTATATTGGTCTCATGCTTAAATAGTCATACTTTTAGCAGAGGTGTTGTAAGGTATTGCAGGGCGTCTGCTTTGCAGTATGTTGTAGGTATAGCATTTTTTCCCCATAGGCCTCTCTATTGGCACATACTCCAAGTATAACAAAATAAAAAATGCCACCAAAAAGGTTTGCAAAAAATTATTATTTTATTCATTTATATAGCACAGACATTTTCCACAGCACTGTACAGAGATTATCATTATTCCAATTTCTGACTGTCTATTGGGCTCAAGGTCCAAATTTCAAATTACCTTTTTGTATGTTTTTGAGTGTGGGAGGAAATTGGAGTACCCAGAGGAACTCCACGTAAACACAAGTAGAATATACAAACTCCATTCAGATGTTGTCGTTCGGTGGATTTAAACCGGTCCAGTGCATGCAGGTCACAGTGCATCATGTAGCTTTGTAAACCCTTAAGGACTAGCAATTTCTTTTTGGTTGACACGTTAATTTTTTCCATCCTCGCCTTCCAGAGCCATAACTTTTTTTATTTTTCCACCTTCATAGAATATGAGGGCTTTTATAATGCAGGACAAGATGTACTTTATAATGGTGTTATTCAATTACCATAGATTATATGGGGGAGCGCAAAAAAAATTCCATGAGGACATTCTTCGTAAATTATAATGTGTTTTATTTATTCTAAGGTTTATACTGCATGGCAATACCAATCATGTAGGGTCTCCGGTTATGTTTTGGTTACGTATAAAAATTCAGACATTTTCCATATTTATGAAATTTGTGCACGGCGCATTTTGTGCCGACCACCAATAACTTTTTTGTACTAACATCTACAGATGTCAGTAAGGATGTCATTTTTTTTGCGGGCCTAAAGAGTTACTTTTTATTGCGTTAACAGTTTTGGAATGCAAGTGCGACTTTTTTGATCCACTTTTATTCCATTTTTATGCAATATTAAAATGACCAAAAAAACGACATTTTTTGCGTTTGGACTTTTTTTCTTTCTATTCTTTTCCAGCGTACGGGATAAATTATTGTTATATTTTTTGAGATCTGACTTTTTTTGGACGCAGTGAATACAAAATATGTGTAACTTTTGTATTATTATTATTTTATTTTTTTTGTAAAAATGGGGGACAGGGGGTGAGTTGAACTTTTAATAAACTTTTTTTTTTTTTTTGTACTTTAAAATCTCGTGTCCCCCTAAGGTGCTTCACACTAGGGGGCGCGTTCGGTACATTCTGGACTAATGAATTGACAGAGATCAATGGACATTTGTCTGTACCAAGATGGAAGTTCCCATTCCTGCCTGGGCAGGAAGTGGCAAATGGGGTAAATCAGCGGCAGCGTTGGGAGCCTTCACAAGACTCCCTGCGGCCTGGTCCTTGAATCGGTTCCCCAAAACCCAAACAACCAAACAAACAAAACACCAAACAAAACACCACAAAAAAACAAAAACAAACCACACAAGTGGGCAACCCCCAAACTTAAACCACAACCCATACATCAAAAAAACTCCTCAAAACCAAAAAAACACCAAACAACAATAAAACACACACACCCCAATAACCACACAACACACACACAAACATACACACTCACAAACCAAAACACCCCAACAACCCCAAACACCAACAAAAAAAACCCCACACAAAAAACAAAACAAAACACATAACAAAAACAAAAACATCAACCAAAACCCAAAATAGGGGACGACCAAAACAAAAACCACAGTGACACACGGACCTAAAAAGGCAACACCAACCTCAAAAAACACCAAAAACACAAGCCCCCCACCCAAAAAACCCCAAAACCAAAAAACCAAACAACCAACCCACCCAAACCCCACACAACACACACAACACCCCCACCACACAACAACACACCCACAACACACCCTACCCTCCCCCAAGGGTGGGGCACCCAACATCCAACATGGGCCCCTACCACCACACCAACCCACCCCCCCCACCACCCCCCTTCCCACACACCCCCCATTTCCACCCCCCCCCCACCCCCCACACACCAACCTCTCGTTTCCCACCCCCCCCAACCCCCCCCCCCCCCCCCCACACACCCCCCACCCCCCCCCCCCCCCTCCCTCCCCCCCCCCCCCCTCCCCCAACCCCCCCCCCCCCCCCGCCCCCCCCCCCCCCCCCACCCCCCCCCCAACCCCCCTCCCCCCCCCCCCCCCACCCCCCCCCCCACTGCAGATACGCTGTGGAGACCCCGAACGCCATCTTTGCCGCGACATCTAAAGGGTTAAACAGCGCAGGTGGACAGCGCAGCCCCCCCCGCGCTGTAACTGCCGGGTGTTAGCTGCGATCAGCCGCTAACACCCGGCGGCTGTGGGGTTGGGGTCACGGAGCGATCCACCGCAAAGCCCCTTAGCGACCCTGGGACGTATTCATACGTTTACGATCGTTATGGAGTTAATGTTTGTTTGACAAGTGATTAAAAAATATTCGTAAGGAGTACACTTAAAGGAGTATTCTCAACATGCACGTTGATGGCAACTTGATGGTATATACCAGCAAAGTGGGATAAGTGCAATTCCCATCTCTGGGACCCACACCTCTCTCAGGAAGCCTTGCCTCTGAATGGAGAGCCAGTTGCGTTTGTACAAGACTCTCTGTTCTGTTCTATGGGAGTTCTGAGTACAGCTGAGCAGTTGCATTCGGCTTTATTTGGAACTCCCATTCAGAATAGGGTGTTTTAGGGGCTCACTCTAGAAATTGGTTTGGTTTCGGGAGGTGGGACATTACCAATAGCAAAACCCCTGATTGAGCACAATCTTCTTATTTTTTTGGTTTACTAAATCTAATTTGTGATAATCTACATGTAAATTGCTCCGCATCTGCTCGTACCTTCAACTATTAATCTACAACCTTGAAGCAGATGTTGTTTTTACCAATACTGATTCCCAAATCTTTAACATATTTGAGTGTAAATCAAACTGTATCCCGAAGCTATACATGCAAATGTACTATTGATTGAATATATCTGCATATTCCATTTTTGTAAGGATGAGTTCCAGTGATCCTTATAATCCATTATTCTGGCTTGCAGAGATCACTTGCTATCAAGTACTGTAAGAAAGTGAAATCCTTTTTATAATCACAGTGTAATAGACATTGCTCCTGGAATTGTAACACAAAATTTAACCTGTATGTCTTCTTGAAAGGCCACTGGTATCACTCACCATCTAAAAGGCTATATTGCGTTCAGTTATCGTAAAGGTGGATAGCATCATGCTGGAACTGTGTATGAAATATTGCTTATTGAATTACATTTTATTGATGCATGTTTGTGTGTTTCAGGGAAGGAAAGCAAGAGGCATTGGTAAGAATGTAGCAAGCCCATTGCTTGGGGTTAACGTCCATAACCTTCACATTCGTGTTTTATGACTTTCTGCTACAACGATCAGAACTGAAGTAGGCAGTAATAGTAGCAAAATACACAGTGATATGATTTCAGATGTTTATGTAGCGTAGCTGCTCAGTCTTCCTTATACAAAATCAATACAACTTAGAGATGACACACTGTCCTTTCCGATGACTACTGTTGCTTATTAATTGACATTGAGAGCAGGCATGTTCTCAATGTTTGCTTCCTCTAATTTAAATGTATCAATCCACACTGCGCATTTAAATCATGCATTTGCACTTGACATCTGACATTCCGTTGTTTGACAAAATAATAGCAGCTGTTGGGACATGTGTATATGAGTAGCAAACATCCATGAAAATATAGCAAAATTGTTAAAATATTGAAAATAATGACAGTACTTAGGATCACTACTTTAAAAGTAAGATGCAAAGAAAATAACTTTGTGACTTCTGCCAAAGAGCTAACAAAATTGATGTTCTTATTTGTGGGGAAAATATTCAGAATGACTAATAATGTTTTTGTATAAACCTGATTCTGGGCTTAGGAGTCCAGTGGGCTGTCTCACTTAATTATTGATAACCACCCACTGGACTCCTAAGTCCAGAATATGTAGGTTAAACCCTTACGCGGAGCAGTTTTGGCCTTCTCTGACAGGTGGCCATATTTTGAAATTGTAATGTTGTCACTCTTATGTGAGAATAACTTTTTGCACTTTAAACCTATCCATGGTGGATTCAGAGATTGTTCTTCTCGTGACACATTGTGCGATAAGATAGTCAAGAAATTTTGGTCCAAAAAATGATTGTTTATTTGTGAAAAATTATCAAATTATGGTGAAAAATGTTGGAAAAATTTACCATATTTCAAACTTCAAAAATTTCTGCATGTAAGACAGATAGTTATTCCATTCAAAATAGTTTATAACTAGCATCTTCAATAATTGGGTTTTTTTTTTTGGGGGGGGGGCCCTTTGTAGTTTGGCATCATTTTTTTAAATGTCTTTTTTTTTTTTTACAGACCTTAGGGGGTTTTTAAAACATATAGTAGTTAATTTTCAAATTTTCAAGAAAATTTGTTTATACATGATTTTTAGGGACCATCCAGTTCTAACGTGATTTGAGTTGACCTGTATGTTAGATACCCCATAAATGACCTCATATATGAAATACACCCCTTAAAGTATTCAAAACAGCATTTAGAATGTTTATTTAACACATTAAGGTGTTTCACAGAATTAAATGCAAGTGGAAGTGAATTTTCAAAATTTTCACTTTTTTTGCAGATTTTCAATATTTATGATTATTGACAAGATTACGGTAATTGTGATCAGGGAAATGATACTTCAATTTTGTATTCCCCAGATTCTGCCGGTTTTCAGAGATATCCCAATATGTGGCCTAGTGCTTTATGTGGCTCATACACAAGCCCCAGGAATAGGAGGAGCACCTACTGGACTATGGGGCCTTCATTTTTCATTACATTTTTTTTAGGGGCCATTTCAGGTTTGCGGCACCCTAAGGTTCCCAAAACGTTATATATACCCTATAAAGAACCCCTATTGGAACACTACTCCCCATTACGGAATATTTCCTGATGGTGTAGTGAGTATATCGACACCACAGGCGTTTCAAAAATTTTTTATGCGTTCGTGCTCTATGACAATAAAAAAAAACAAAATTTTTTTTCCTTATTATCTGCTAAATTTTAGCTGAAATTTTTATTTTTACAAAGGAATCTTTGGAAAAAACGCACCAAATTGTTGTTACGGCAATTTTCTTCCAAGTTCGGCAATACCACTACATGTGGGGTGTAACTGGCTGTTGGGTGCGACTTGGGCAGGGTGGACAAGGAGGGAGTGCTTTTTGGCTTTTGGCGCACATATATTGGTTGGGCATGTCGCATCTCCAAAGCCCCCAAAAAGTACTAAAAAAACGTGAAAACCTTCCAGAAGATGCTCACATTTGGATTTCAACGCCCCTCAGGGATCTCACCTAAGGGTGTATTTTGCATTTTGGGAGCACAGGTGGTTCCGTAGTTGTTTTTTAGCACTGGGCCATGGAAATGGTGGGGGGAAACGCAGTTCCGCTATTGTTTTTGGCTTCTCATTTTTACAGTATTCGCCATCGGGATAAATGGACGGGATAACTGTACTATGGGGGTCGTACTATTACAATGATATAATTTTATATAGTTTGTTGTATGTTTTATTCTTTTACAACAATAGAAGCGAGTTTTATAAAAGTTGCGTTTTTAATGTTGTCGTATTCTGACAGCCATAGCTTTCTTAATTTTTTGCATATGGAGCTGCTTGTGGGATTGTCTTTTTTCGAGAAGACTTGATGTTTTATTGCTACCATTACGGGGGGTATGATGCTGTGATCACTTTTTATTAAGGTTTTTGTGAAGCATTTTGTAACAATAAACAGCATCCTGGTAGTGTTTTTTATTTTTATTTTTTACAGCGGCTCACTGCTGAGGTAATAAATGGACATGCTAGTTTTGCCTCAGCAGGTTGATAACATTACAGCCGATACACAATTTATATTTGTTTAATGTTTTACTGCTTTTACACCAATAAAAACACATTTTTTGAAAAGGATAAACACGTTTTTGCATACCGCAGTCTGAGAGCCTTAACTTTTTTTATTTTTTCCTGTTTTATGGGCTGTATAGGGACTTTTTTTTTGCGGGATGATTGCGTTTTTAATTGGTAATATTTTGGGGGACAAGACTTTATGATCGCTTTTATATCTGTTTCTTGGAAGGTAGGGTGAAGAAATACTGCAATCCCTAGCAGTGTTTTATTTATTATTTTTATAGCGGTCACAGTGCAGTATCCGTGACAAGTTAGTTTTACTCTGAGGTAGAGACGAATACTGGTGATACCAATGTATGTAGTTCTTTTGTATTTGAAAGCACAATTTTTTGAAAAAAAACGTGTTTTTTATTGTGTAATAAACAATATTTAATTGCAGAGCTATCTTCTAATAGCCAGAACTTTTTAATTTTCCCGTATACAGAGCTGTGTAAGGACTTTTTTTTTGCGGGATGAAACTGAGTTTTAATTGGCATCGACTTGTGTTGATATGAGTTTTTGATTACTTTTTACTCCATTTTATGTGATGCGGGATGAACAAAAATCGTATTATGTTTTTGACTGTTTTTTGGGGATTTTTTTTACGGCGTTCACCGTACGGGTTAATTAACCATGAAAGAATTTTAGGGTGGGTCGCTACGCACGCGGCAATACAAATATGGGTTCTTTATTTATTTTTGATCTTTTTTGGGCGTTTGGCGTTTGTAAAGAAGGAAAAAGGGCGATTTACGTGTTTTATTTTATTTTTTGTGTTTGTGTTTACTTTTTTACACTTTTTTTAACTTTTTCATACTTTTTACACTTTCCCCAGGGGGGAATTGCATGGAACGATCGTCAGATTCATTCATGCATTAGGAGATCAGCATACAGTTATAGCTGTATCCTGGTCTATGGCAAACTGTCTGTCACGCTGCCCACAATGGATTGTGGGCATCGTGACGTCACCCAGTACAATTCCGGATTTGCTGTCATTCAGCTCGGGCTGTATGGTAGGAGGGGAACCCACCCCCCCGTACCGGGCTCAGCGCCGTTATGCGCCGAGATCGGGGGCAGAGCTCATCACTGCCGCCCGCAGCCGCGATGTCGCGACCCCACGATGTCGTGACATCGGGGGGTTCTAATCCCCGCCGGCACAGGGAGCGACTCCGGCCGCTGGGGGATGCGGCATGATGCAGCGGTTATATACCGCTGGTTTTCATGCGCGATCTTGCGCGCTCCGCTTGTGAGAGACGCAAGTTCGCCTTGGACGTACTCTACGGCACAATTTGCGGAACCCCCTACCCGAACATTGCCGTAATGAGTACGACAAATGTCAGGTAAGGGGTTAATCAGTTCCTGACCTCTTGTTTGGGCCATTTTAACCCCCCTTTTCATGTACTGTCACTTTACTTACACTTTGTTATTTCTACTAGTCTGTTTCACCTTTTGTCACGTGATTTATTAGCTTTATTTTTATGCAATTAAAGGGGTTTTCTCACTACAATGATTAGCTTTTAAGAAGTAGGAACAGATATGTGAAGACATTTTCTGAATACTTTGCTCTGTTGATTTTTCTTTGGTCAGGAGATAAAGAAGATTTTATCTTCCCTTAAAGCACACAAGTTTCTCTGGTTACGACCATATCTCTCCATCTCTCCCTGCTCTTTATTATCTCTCATTACTCTAAGCTGCTGTCAGTCATTCACTCCGACCGTTTTTTTTTTTTTTAACATGAAAAGTCACACTGAAATAAGTTTTGTAATGGTGTCACTTTTCCATCATGGACATTTATATACGGGGGATGCAAAGTTTTAGGGTCAATGTAGATGGGGCTAAAAGTGATGATTTGGGCTGTCAGTATTTATTTTAATAAAATTTTATTTTGTGTGTTTTTTTATTGTTTTATTTTACATACTGTGCCGTCAATAAGGTCAGAAAAACACCTTTTGGGGGGTATTTTTAAACTCTTTTTTCTAATTTCCCCTATAACTGAGGCTGATATAATAGCCCCAGTAACAGGGGAAATACAGAGAAAATACATCCCTTGTGGTGACTGCAGAGCTGATTCTCTTAAGAACCAGCTGCACAGACAGTTATGGAGCCCGGGCTCGTGGAGAGTCCAGCTATCAGTGTCAGTTGGCTGTCCACCCAATTAGTCTTTAAAGTTGGCGGACAGTCGGCAAGTAGTTAAATAAAGAGACCATCTGCATGTGATACTTTGTCCCTCAGGTTTCACTGATCTCAGCTAGTGTTAGACTGATGTGCCTGGGGTCCAACAATGGAGTTTCTTCTTGGAGCTCACCAGTTTAGTTGATTTTGAGGAGCCACCAGTGGAATTGATTTCTAGGGCCTGCCAGTGGCCCACCAGTGGGGTTGATTCTGGGGGCCCTACATACATCTAGTGTACACAAGTGCACATACTGTACATGACTCTTGTACTTTGCCTTTTACTTTCTGCCTCTCTTTCTCTGCCTTTCTCCCTGAAAAGCAGACCCAAGCCTGACTAACTCAGAGGCCCACCAAGGTTCCCTTTGCTCCAGTCCAAGCCTGGCCTCAGCTGAAAATATTTTCAACTTACAATGGTTTTACATGAACCATCACATCTTAAAACCATATTTAACTTCATAAACTTGAGCGTGAACCATTAAAGAGGTTGCTGTATAACTGAAATACATGTATTGTATGTCTACTCGCGTCTTCTTAGGCTATGTTCACACGGTGTAATTGTGGGGGCATAATTACTCCCCGCAATTACGCCGTGTGTTCGGGAGATCGGTAAGAGCTCCCGCAGGGCGGGGGGGTGGACACACCCTTAACAGACCTCTTTCTTCCATGTAGAACTTCCACCAGCTGTTTCTCAATTTTTCTGTATTACCAGAGGGTGTCAGCCCACTCCATACTCCCATGAAGTACCGATACATCATGGTGTGCTAAGCGGTTAATGGCTCTTTTAACAGGCTAATGCAACCTGCTGCGCTGCAAACATTTTTCAGAAATAGCTAGAGGTATATGACATAAAGTTCAAGGTTTTTTCATGGCCATCAAATTCACCAGGTCTCAATCTGATTGAGCATTTGTAGGGTGTGTTACAAATTGTTAGGTCCCACCTAATAATTTGTAGAAATAAAAGCATCTGCTGCTAACATCTTAATGCCACATACTTTAGGACAACTTCCGAGGTCGTGTGGATTCCATGTCATGATAAAACATAGCTGTTTTGGTGGTACAAAAGGGACTTATGCAGTTTTAATTGATCAATGGAGCTTGGTATAAACATTGTAGAAATATATGATACCTACTTAATAACTAACTATTAGAGCTTGTTATATTTTATAAAAATTAAACTACCTATGTTTACTAGCTACTCATATCGTGAAATAAATGAGGAAAAGGTTTATTTCACAATACACACTTAAAGATTTTTTGGAAAATCTACATATATGCTGATACTTTATTCAAATCTACTATGGCTACTACTAGAACAGGGGAGTCAAACTCAGGCCCGCGGGGCAAATCTGGTCCACATTGTACTTTTTATATTTGTCCATCAAGTAACAGTCATGCAGTGGATAGAGACGTAGAGGAAGAAGCCAGGAACTATTATTACACTGTTGTCGCTACCCCCTGCATAGGGAAGAGGGGGGACAAACATGGCAGGAGAAAAAACTCAGACAGCAGGATGACTGATAAGAAAAGAGAAGCTCACAGCTACTTCTCTGCCTCAGCATCTCTGCAGGCAGCAGGGTACTCCAAACTGAGACGTTGCACTGTGCAGCAGATAAGAAGCACTGTAAAGACCACACGACACAGTGAGTTAATTGACTGCGGTCAGTACAAATAAAGTGGGTACCAGACTGTTTCCCTGCTGCTAAGAACACTCCAGGACATAAAGAGTAGAAAAGAATAGAACATTCCAGGACATAAGGCAGTGGGGGAGAAAAGCACTTGAGCGAAAAGACAGGATTCTGTCTTGTCGCAGCAACTGATAAGGTGATGAGCAGCAGAACATCTTTTGTCTCCCACATAAAGCACATACAGCTGCACAGTGTCTATTCACCCTTAGTCTGACTCAGTGGCAGATGCAACCAGTTGGGGATCAGGCTGCAAATATGATAGGATAACATTGATCACCCATAAAACGCAACTGTGAATTTTTCACAAAGTCTCTCAAATGAGTAAAGGTCTCTGAAGAGGCTACTAAAATCAGCAAAGATAACACAGGGTTAAAAATGGGGGCAGTGATTCCAACTGCATCATTGTAGACATTTTTTCAATAAATATCGAGGTTGGCCTTTGACTTTGTCCAAGTTTTGGCCCACTGTGTATTTGAGTCTAACACCCTTGTACTGGACAAAAACACAGTAAACACCAAAATTGTTGAAAAAAAATAAATTAGCTAAGAAACATAGTTAAATAGGTAATTTGACTTAACAATAACAAAAACGAAACACGTCTACCAACTAATTGTTAGATGTGCTTATCCAATATAAATGACCTGCTAGAGAGAAAGGCTATTAATTTTTCAATCTTATAAATATCACACTAAATAAATACGCCAACTGTAACCAAACTTTTTCTACATGGTAAAACTAAAAGGAATGTACCAACAGTTTTAACTTTTCAATAGTTGTTAAGGGGATGATTAAAAACTTATCTTGCAAACCCACTTACTCCAGAGTCCGTGATCCAGCCTATGCTTGTAATACCACAAGTGGCAGCTGCAGTTTGTAATTGGCTGCAGGGTCACGTGAAGAATCAACAGTGATGTTATCAGCTGGGAGCTAGCTTACAAATTAATTGTTTTTTAATGCTTCTAATCATCCCTGCACAATAAATGAGCAGTTAAAACTGTTTGAACACCCTTTTAAGTTACATAGACCATTTAAAGTAATCACACTACCAATATTGTGATCAACAAACCATTGTGATCAGTGACCATAAAAAACTAATGTTAGTAGTAGTAATAGTAATTTTAGTCCAAGCAGCATACTCTGTTAAATTGGGGAATTTAGGAAAACATATAGAAACCCTAGGTATAACTAAATTTGTGTTTTTTAAAATCTCATACTAGGTGAAGAAGTAAATGAAACTGTAAATGTATCACTTACCATTAACAGTAGATTCATCAGCCTTGAAAAAAATGTAATGGAGCATTTCAAATATTGTTGTTATTTAAAAGACACCTTGTTCCCTTCATTATGCTGTTTATTACATTAACATTAGATACTTTACTATTACTGCTTTGCCGATCATTTCAGACATGTTGTAGGTCTCCGGTGGAAACCTTTAAGATGCTGTTAAATGGTAATTTGTAAGATTGTTGCTGGGAGACTGATACTAAACATAAAAAGCTTTTAACAGGCAAATTTAAGCTCCTAACTTAGCAAATGCTGAGTGATATGTTCAATAAATTACTTCAAATAAAAAAACTATTAAGCTAAGTCTACACAGCAAATGTCAAAATGTCGTCCAAAATCTAACAGCATTTTGACATCGCTGGACCGCAGCAGGACCAGAGTTTTTGGTGCAGATTTGCACAAAAGCAGCAGTCAGTTTTCAGCTTTGACGTCGGCCTCGTACACCTAGGGAGACATGTATGAAAGAAGGCGCTTTGAAGTGAGTCTCATTTTCAGTGTATAATGCGCCTGACTGTATGAAAGTGGTTTTTGTGTATTCATAAATTGTGTCTAAAGTTCATCGCGCCTCATCTGTGTGTTTGGCGCATTATGGAACTTAGGCGCATTAGTAATGCACCTAACATGTGTAAAGGCTATAGACAGGCTGGAAATAAGAGAAGAGTGATTAGAATAGCATGTCAGTGAATAGAAACTATGGTACTGATCTTGCTTGGTGAACAACAGGTCCCAGCCAGACCTGTGGTGTGCTGGCTCTTGTTGTGTGTAGAATAAAGGGTGAGAGCAACACAAATAAATTTCAAATTTAGGGCCACATGTATGAACCTGTTTATGTCTAAAATGCTCTTTTTTTGCCCATAGGTTACTATGGGCAAAAGAGTGCGTTTTAGACCTAAACAGTTTCATACATGAGGCCCTTAATGACCTTAGATGTATGCATACGTCCAGGTCGTTTGGGGGTTCACGCCCCTGGACGTATGCATATGTCCTGAGGATCGCGCGAACTCTAAAGCAGAGTTCGCGCGATCGGCGCGGGGTATCAGCTGTATATTACAGCTGACATCCCGCAGCGTCGGCTCCAACCCGAGATCACTCCGTGGGGGGCCGGTTAACCCCTTAATTATCTGGACCATAGGGTCGCAATAACTAAGGGAGACGCAGGAGGAGATCGCTCCTCCTGCGTCTCTGTCGGCGACAGCAGCGCACGATCGTACGGCTGCGGTGTGCTGACAGACAGCACGGAAGGCATAGAATGCCTTCCGGGTTGTCTGTGACATCACGATGCCCGGCCATGCCCTGTGGGCATGGCCCGGCATGGTGACTGACAGTTACCATAGGAACCAGTCATAGCAACAAGCTATGTACTGATTCCTATTGAATGAGAGATCTAAAGCTCTCGCATTCAAATCCCCTGTGGGGAAAAGTTAAAAAAAAATGTGAAAAAGTAAAAAAAAGTGAAAAAAGTGAAAAACATGTAAAACACAAACACGAAAAATAAAATAAAAACATGTACACCGCCCTTTTCCCCTTTACAAACGCCAATCGCCCCAAAAAAGATAAAAAATAAATAAAGTACCCATATTTGGTATCGCCACATGCGTAACGATCTGCCCTATAAATCTATCATGCTAATTAACCCGTGCGCTGAACGCTGTAAAAAAAAACTTTGCAAATGTGACATGGCCCCACCAAAATCTGCGTTCCAAAAGCCAAATAGCGCTCCCTCCCTTGTAAGCCCGGCCATGTGCCAAAACAGCAGTTTACACCCGCATGTAGGGTATTACCGAACTTGAAAGAACGTGCGTAACAAAATTTTGGGGTTCTTTTTTCCAGGATTCCATGTAAATATGAAACATTTTAAGCTAAAATTGCAGATTATTGGAAAAAAAATTTTTTTACATTTTCACAGCCTAATGCTAAAAAAACATTTGTGAATCACATGTAGGGTCTATATACTCACTGCACCCCTGGATATATTCCTTAAGGGCTGTAGTTTCCAATATGGGGTCTTTTTAGGGGTGTTTATTAAGTTTTAGCACCTTAGGGTGCCTCTAAACCTGGAATGGCGCCTAAATAAAATCCTATTGAAAATGAGACCCAAAAGTCCAGTAGGTGCTCCTCCTATTCTGGGCTTATGGTTGAGCCAAATAATGCACTAGGGCCACATATGGGATATCTCTAAAAACGGAAGACCTGGGGGAATTGATATTATGTTGCATTTATCTGGTCACATTTACCGTATTCCAGTGAATAATGGATAAATATTGAAAATCTGCAAAAATAGTGAAATTTTGAAATTTCACCTCCACTTTGCTTTAATTTCTGTGAAATACCTAAAGGGTTAACAAACTTCCTAAACACTGTTGTAAATACGTCAAGGGGTCTAGTTTCTTATATGGAGTCATTTATGGGGGTATCTAACATACAGGCCCCTCAAAGCCACGTCAGAACTGGAATGGTCCCTAAAAAAAATGTATACTGCAAATTTTCTTGAAAATGTGAGAAATTACTACTAAATTTCTAAGCCCTCTAATGTCGTAAAAAAAAAAAAACATAAAAAATTTATGCCAACCTATAGTAGACATATGGTAGATGCTAGTTATAAACTATTTTGTGGTGAATAATTATCTGTCTTGCACACAGAAATTTTGGAACTTTCAAAATGACAAATTTTTCCAAATTTTCATGAAAATTTTTATATTTTTCACAAAGCAAGGATTGCATGGATCAAAATTTCTTACTATCTTAAAGCACAATCTGTCACGAGAAAACATTCTCTGAATCACATGGATAGGTGAAAGTGTCAAAAAGTTATTCTCACATAAAGTGGCACATGCCAGATTTAAAAAATAAGGCTGTGTCAGAAAGGTCAAAACAGGCTGGGTCCTTAAGGGGTTAATGTAGTAAAAATTAAAAATTTAAAAACCTGAACAACATCATCAGTGGGTTATTTAATGTAAAATTAGTTTTAGATTCTATTAAAGGGGTTTTATCATTAAAAGCTTTCACAGACTTGAGCTGTTATATTCTGTTTTCTTACCTGTAGGTGTGTATCTCCTCCCAGCAGGCATATCTTTTCTCACAGAAGAGTTGTGACATCATCATTCTGTGTGAATCAGTGGAAGGGAGAGAACGTCACAGTTCTGCAGACCTGCTGCAATGTTCTCTTGTCTGCAGAGCTGTCACCTGCCTCCCAGGCTGCACAGGCTCCTTGTAAGCAGAATACCTGCATTGCTGTAAGCAGAACACCTGCATTGCTGTAAGCAATTATACATACAGCCTGAACTGGTGAAACAAATGTGAGAAATGTTCTCTGCTGCCCTCCCTCCTCCTCTGTTATCAGGAAGGGGGTAGAGCACACTGAATAAGGCTGTTATATGGGGGAGAGCAGTGTATAAGGCTGTGTTATATGAGGGGAAAGTGAATCTAGAAGTTAAAGATTTTGTAATTGCCCAGATCCTTTAAAAAGAGTAATCACTTTGTTCAAATCTGCGCAAAACACTGCGGTCCAGTAATGTTAAAATTCCATCAGTTTTTGGACGGCATTTGGACATTTACTTTGTAGACTTAGCTTTAAGGATATTGCTTGTGTATGTGATACAGTCAGCCATTGCACAGATGATTGTACTATGATAGGAATTCTGCAGTAAATGCCTGGTGTTGTTTAATATGCATGTCCAGTCTCAGGGGCTGTAAAACTGAATATGAACTAAAATGCTAAACTGTGTATGGCTGGCTGGCAAAACACTCAGTCATTAAACAATCATTCATTTAACAGTGACTCAACCATAAGCCAACTTTGATAAAATGTGTATGGCTACGAAAACTAAAATGCAAGTGTGTCACTGGTTCATTGCACAAACAGTAAAGTTCTCTCTCTGTAGCAAAAAAGATTACATATCTGTCAGTTTACTCCTCCTCCACCCACAATATATGGAGTTGGGAGCCATGTGTTGAACTACCCTGTCTTAGAGATGACCTGGCACCTCTTACCCAATGAAATAGTATGGTGTTTTCCAAACAATATTTATACCTATCTCTTTCCATTTGATAATTTTCACTTCTTGTTTATCAGTTTTTCATATGTGGCTTTTCAGCCAGTCATACGGTAAGCTGGGTTGTTCATTTTTCATACAATTGACCAAAAAGAGTTGACTACTCCCACCTATGTAGTTGTGGGAGTTAAATCAGTTATTGAACATTAGTGTTAAAGGAGTCGTCCAAAATTAGAAAAACATGACTGCTTTCTATCTGCCCATGGGTGGTATATGGTATTACAGCTGTGCTTCATTGAATTAAAAAGAGTTGAACTCAAACACTACACACAACCTGTGAATTTAGGGCCACATGTATGAAAACTGTTTAGGTCTAAAACTCACTTTTTGCCCATAGTAACCTATGAGCAAAAAAGTGAGTTTTAGACCTAAATAATTTTCATACATGTGGCCCTTAATGCTGTTTTTGCATGAAAGCAGCCATATTTTTCTAATCTTTGCTTACCAGGTCTATAATAAGAATAAAGATATTTCCAGCAGTGAGCAATTGTCAAACTAATAAAGACCCATTGGAGTAAAAATGGGCATGGTTGTTAGAGTTTTAGCTTCTTAAAAATCCACATAGATGGCAAGCACTGAATTTTGCCACCATGGTGGACACATGTATGATTTTTGGCTCCCAGGCACCATTTTTTTGAGCACAAAAGTAGTGTAGAATGTGCCTGAATCGACGGACCCAGTGTACTGCGGGTCATAAATCAGGTGCATTCTAGCGCTAGTATGACATTTCTGGCTCAAGTATACCACTCTGAAAGTGGTTTACCTGTTCCAGCAGTAATGCAGCTGGAATTGACGTACTGAAGCTATAAATCTATGGCTTTGTACATTTCTAGTGCGCCCCGCTTCCCGCACCCCCCCATCTCAGGCGCATTACAAAGTGTCGCAGGTGCCCGATAATGCGCCTAATGCTGGAGTGCACCCGTTTAAAAATATAGCGAACGAGGCTGCATTCATACATGTCACCAAATATTTCCTAATCTATCTTCTGTAGCTCATGAAATTGGTAGAATGAGCACCTCCTTGGGAATGAGCATCAATGCGCCAGACTAGATAGAAGAGAAGATTATTACAACAACATAAGTCAAGTTAAATTGGAACTTTTTGAGCTAGGAGTTAGAAACTGAGACTAACCTACTAGTGCTAAGCAATGAGAATGAGTTATTAATCCGCTATGTTCTAGATTTATAAGAAAACTAGATTGAACAACTATGGTAACATTTTGTAGGTCTCAGCTTTTCATACAAAATCCTGTTTTTAGATCTGATCCTGCTGAAAAGTATAGGTCACCCATGGAGTTCTTTGTGTTTGTTTTACTGGCAGAGAAGCAATGAAATCTACCCCTCAAAAGCAAATTTGAAAAATCAATTCTACATTGAACCACTGAAAACCGTCAACAAATATGTTTTTTCTTTTAGAATTAATTTCCTAGGAAAATTTTAAAGCTGAACATTGCTTCACAGAAATCGTTACACTGTTTACAACATTGTTTCGGTTATTTATGAAGGAAAATCTTACAATAAATAAAAGCAATTATCGGGAAGAAATAACTTGCCCATAAAAATAGCAGAAGGCAATTCGTAATATGTTTGTTCTAATGTTAAGTTATTCTTTTTCATTTATCCTGGATTTGAACAAAGTGAAAAATATCAATGACTCGATTTGGTTTACTTTCATAGATTTTTATTAGAAATGTTTTGACTAATATGAAACAACATGATGCTTGTGCTACACTGAAAAATAATAAATATGTTCAAGTTAGGCAGATGTTGCTAAAATAGAACTGCCAAACACCCATTCAAGAAAATAATTGCATATAAAAACATCATTCTATATAAAGTCAATGTACACACCCTATTTCTGACACCCACATATGATAAAAAGTCCAGTCTAATGTAAAATCTTAGGGCAATGTGTATGAACTTGGCGCCGACTCGCCAGTTACACTTCTGTTTTTAATGATGTACAATCCAACAGTATGTATAAAAGTGTCTTACAATCTATGGGTGACATGTATGATTTTTGGCGCCAAGATGCCATTTTTTTAGCATGCATTTGTAGCGTAGAATGTACCTGAATCTATGAACCTCTTCTGCAGATCATAGATTTAGCGCTTTCTAGCTACAAAGCGACACTTCTGGCTTCTTTTAACTTGGTCTTCCTGTTCCAGCAGTTATGCGCCTGGATTTGCCGTATAAATGTGTAGCTTCATACGGTTGTAGTGCGACATGCATCCAGCATGCCCCATGATCTCAGGTGCTTTACAAAATGCCATGGGTGATATTAGAGTGCACCTGGTTACAAATAGAGTGAATGGGGCTGCACCAGTTTTTTGGCTAAAAAGACACCAGACTTCTGCCGCACCAACATTCATACATGTCGCCCTATATGTCAAACATTGGTGCATAGCATGTGTACACCAGAATTTGTCTCAGCCATGACACCATGAAACTGTTATGGATTTGTACGACAGTTTGAAGCCAAACTTTGGGACATTACTGGTGCGTCGTATGTTTCGGGAATGATATGTCTTCGCATCTTTATCGCATTCAAAAGTGTTGTGTCTTGCGCAGATTGTGCCAAATTTTGGTGTACAACGGTCCATTTATCCATGACAGTTTGTTTGGCTCAAAGCACAACAAAGCACGTCAAGAAGATAACAAAGCCCCAATCATACATGTCGCCCTTAGGATTTAGAATTTTATTCTTATATACTGCATATTTATTGAAAACGCAACACTTTAAGCTTTCAAACTTTTATGTTTTTTTAGCAGACATTTCAATTCATCCACAACAAGCAGAAATCTTTAAAACTGGGAATAACTCGAACACAAATGATATGTGGCAGAACTGATTAAATTTATTGCATAGAACACAAAACTGTTTTAAAGGGGTTGTCCAGTATAAAAAAGTATAGTTAAATGTGGCCAAGGTGAATACTTACCTCCTAGTCACCCACGGCTCCTGCTCTGAAGTACCCCAGGATCGGCTTCTCTTCTTTTCCAGGTTCTTGCTCTGACACACGGGAGAGGCCAACAGTTCGTTAACTCACTATGGAGCATCATCAGCCTTTCCTATGTGTTTGGAAGAGTAATGGATCCTGAGGAGTTACAGGATGAAAGCTGCAGGGGACCACAAGGTAAGTATCACTTTTTTTCCCATATTTTCACACCTGGCCCTATTTAACTATAATTTTATTAATCTGGACATTTTTTAAGTCAATAAGATCTCAAGATTTCTGTGATCTGATTGACTTATCCTGCTAAAATGGCCAGGTTACCTGTAGTCTCTTCCTAACTTGATGCAATGACATGAGAATATATGGAAGCAACTGTCACACATCTCAAAGGGTTCATTTAACTTTTGTGTTATGTAGCAAAGGTAAACTTAACAGAGACAGTGCATAGGAAATCACAGCACAGAAAGTCATCTCAATTATTTCAATTTGGATAACACAGATAGCCACGATTTCACTGTAAAATTAAACTTAGCTAAATCTGTATCTTAAGTGAAGGGTGATATGGTGCCCTCTATCTCCCCGAATTGAATATAAAGAAGGAACAGGGATAGACAGTATCCTGCCCCCACAGTCAGGAAAATGTATTGCCTGAGAAAATATTCTTAGCGTAGTTTCACATCTATGACGCTACCCTCTGTTGGCCATGCTGCTGTATATCCATAACATGAAAGAGGCCAACATAACTATGTTGCTATTTTTTGGGACATAAATGCTTTCTTTGTGAGTTGAAAAAGTGTACAGCCCCGACTTACATCTGTCCCCTAGTTACAGAGACTTGTGGGGCATGCTGGCACTTGCAGTTCCATGTTCCACAGCAGATAGTAGCTGTGGAACTACAAGTTCCGTCATGCCACAGCAGCCCATGAGGTGAAAATGAGGAGAAATCTTCTTAACATGGGCACAGACAGTAAAACAAATGTAAAAACCCTTCCCTGCACTATCCAAAACTTAGAAAAAAACCTTTTGTGCTGAAGTCACGTTTAATAAATTTAATTTGATTTAAAAACAAAGAGTCCGTATCCCATTCGTAATCCGGGGACTGTCTGTATTTTCTTATACTGTCCCACAAAGGAGGCGTATGTGGCCAAAAACTGAGCAAATGTCACAAATTGTTGTAGGCTATGGATACGTGGTGAGTATGCTGAGGTATACCTGGAAACAGAAACTCAGAGGTATGCGTCTAATGAAGGTTAGGTTCGAAGTGTAAATGTACCGTTACTTTGCCTCTTGTATGGTTCATCCCTGCCTCCAGTAATGACATAATGAGAATTACACATGTGATTTTTTTTTTCTTTGTTTTTGGTTTCCTGTCATTTTAAAATATATAAAAAGCACTATATAATATAGTTCATGGAAGCCGTGACAGAAGCAACCTTGCTGTACTTCTGCAGCATTTAAAAACTAAGAAGTAAGACTGTCTTTGTAGCCAATAGCAACCAATCTTAGCTTAGATTTAATTTAATATAGGGCTCTGGAAAAATAAAAACTGCGCTCTGATTGATTGCTATGGGTAACAAAGACTGTCTTACTGCTAGACAATTTTTATACATAAGGCCCCAAAATGCTACATGTACTGTATAGTAAAAAAAAAGTTGGATATTTAATAACCCAATATCATTAGATTTTCTGTGGCTACAAGCTCCCAGCAAGAAAAAAGACATGCCTGACAAATTAGAATTTAATAAATGAATAACAACAAAGTTAATTCTGTAACTAACTGTACGGTACCCTATGTGCTGTTTAGAAAGAAAGAAAAGCTGCATTTCTTACAAGATACCTTTTATCTTCTATCCAAGATTTTTCAACGTTTTCCAAGGATAGCATTTGTAGTATCTTCCTTTGTACTATGAATGCCTGAAAAAATCACATTTAAAATAAAAGAAAAATCTACAATGAAAGATATTCACAAAGCTGGTCTTTAATGTATCTTTAGAGGAATATCACACCTAACATGCTGCACATCTTTTTTATGAGCAGTCCAAGCAGGAAATTAAATTCAGGCATAAGGCCAGGGATCTCAGTAACATAGTATTAACATCCTTTTTATAGATGTTGGATATTTTCCTGTGCGTACAACAGTTTAAACGAGATATATAAGGTTAAATTCTAAATATCTGAAAGCAGCAGGAAGAAGGAAATCATGTTGGCTTTGTGAAGTGTGAATGAAGCTCTTGTATGACCCATATAAGCAATATTTCAAGGCAAATATAAGGGAACAGCCAATTATCTGGACATCACAGACAGAACAGCCCCAGCTGTACTTCAAACAAATCATTACAGCTAATCCAGTGTGAGCAGGTAATTATTCCCCATTATACCGGGAGAAATAAGCATGAATAGCTGATCTAGGCTTATTTCCTCTAGGATTTAATAATTAAAAAGGTGTATATTTAAACAGGAAAATTTCCATTAAAATGTGTCCTTCATCATAACAGTTAACTATTAGGACTCACTTTCTGTGACATGTTCAATGTAATTGGAACTGTAAGGCCTCATACATTCAGTAGAGTCTGTACAGAGGGAAGCAGAGTTCATATAACCATAGGTACTATCTATGTTACCATATGCTGCCTGTAGAAAATACCTCTCTAATATAATATACTATGAATGTGGTATTAGTGTAAGTTTGCACTTCATGGTTTTACAGACGGATTTTGACATGGATTTTGGATTTGAAAGCCATCAAAATCCGACTATAAAACCGTGAAGTGCATACTTATGCTAACACTGCACTCATAGTATATTGTATTAGAGAGGTATTTTCTACTGTAAGGAGGCAGCATATGGTAACACCATATACCTCAATAGAAAATCCTAGCTGTAGTCTACACAGATCAGATTTTCTGTCGGTGGGATTTCAAAACCACCATTTTTTATTTTTTTTTTTAAACCTGGAACTAGTGTTGATTGAACTGTTCTAGAAAAGTTAAGTTCTAGTAGAACATCTTGAATTTTTAGAACTTTAACTGGACAGAACATTTTACTGTTCATTTGAGTAAAGTTCAACACGTCATTTTCAGTTTCGTTTTCAGCGGCCTTCTGCACTTTTGGCAGCCATCCAATCACCTTTCTGCACTTTTGGCGGTCATCCAATCTGTGTAGAGCACAGAGAAGTGTCAAAAATGTCATCGCTGAGGTGTAGGGCTCTCATTGGCTGCTAAAATCACATGACCATGTTATATATATATATATATAATATATATATAATAATATATATTATATATACTATATATATATATATATATATATATATATATATATATATATTTCAATGTATACACTTGTGAATGCTATTTTCAGCTCACTCTGTACTGTACAGACTGCTGTTACATAGCATTTTCCTCTCCATAGACATCAATAGTTAGGGAGTTTGGTATTGCTGGCTGCATCTTTCCCACACACAGAAGCTGTTATTTGGCAACATTTGCAGGCTCACATAATGCCTAGCTCTCATATACATGGATATATATATATAATACAAAGGGGCTTTCAGTTAGCCATTGAAAGGGATGAAGTATTTTAGCCTCTCAATTTTTTTCTGTAACTCTTAGAAGCAAATTTTCTTCACTAAGTTATTCCACGTATCCCAATTTACTATTATGGATGGTAATTACAGCTTCTCCTCACCTTTATAGGTATAAAAATTAACCAGAACATCTTCTCCCATTGACCTTAATAGGGCTTGAGTTCTCATTCGACTAGAATCTTGAACCGAACACACTAAAGTCCGAGGTTCTAATCGAACTAGAACTTTTTACTTTTCACTCATCTCCACTTGGAACATGTACAATAATCTGCGTATTTCTCTTGAAAAACAGCAGAATATTATACTAGTCAATTCAATGGGATGGCCGAAATATGAAAAATGTTCCTAAATACAGAGCAAAAAAAAACAGACACAAAACTAAATACAGAGTTTAAAATACAGGTCGGATTCAAATTCATAATCCGACCAGTATTTGTACATTGCCGTGTGAATGCAGCCTTATGACCCACGACTAAGAGGTTGTTTTGAATCATAATATGTGTATATGTTTGAGCATAAAGGCATATAATATGTGCTATTTATTACCATTGTACAATTATAATAGTAAGAGGAATAAACCAGAAACCCAAGGCTATTTAATCATGTGAACAGAGAGAATGAAAAAATGCTAAATATGGGAAAGGGAGGAGAAAAAAAAGGGGTGTAAATGGGAGAGAATGTTCTTATTTCTTTAGACACCATACAGGACAGAACTAGGTCTGGAACATGCCAACTATAATTATGATGGCTTTTTTCTAATGGAACATTTGCACAACAGAGTGGTTGCAAAAAATGTAACTACAATTTCATTCACATAAAAGGGGTTTGTAGAAATGACATGTACTTTTAACCCCATTTAGATGTATGGGAATGATTACGGCCCAAGAAACCCCTCAGGGAAATTTGCAAATGGGGCTAACACGAAAGATAAAAAAAAATTCCCCAAAGTTTCTGAATTTTGGGAACAACAAATTTTGACCCCTTTTCCCAGAGAAAAGGTTTTAACGAATTTTAATGATTTGAAAATACAAAAAGGGGACTAAAGAATTTTCTATTATTGTTTTTTTTAAATAAATTATTATAAAAATTTTTATTTATTTAGCCAAAAAATTTTTGCGCATTTTTCAATTAGACGGTATAATTAACAGCAAAGCAAACTTGAAGTAAAAAATCCCACAGAACAGACACAGTGTGAGGGCCCTGTTCGCAAGAGCTTACATTTATTATGGTGTATGGATGTGAGGAGAGGTGAGAAGTGCTTGGAATACACAATGGTAGTTTACATAAAAAGGGAATGACCGCCCCCAGCTGTACTCTACTACAAAAAAGCCCCCCTGTGAGTGCCTAAGTGCAGGGAGTAATAGATATGTGATGCCTGTGTCAAGGGGATGATTTGGGATTAGGGATTTTGGTAGCCTCCAGGGGGAAAATGTATTTTCAGGGGCTCTTAAAATATGAGGTTGGTTTCCCCTGAACTTGGTGTAGCATGTTCCAGATAACTGGTACAGCTAATGTAAAGTCTGGAGGCTCCCTGGTGGGTTCGGAGAATAACATTTAATATAGGAAAATTCAGAGACTGAGTGGAGTGGTAGACAGAGATGAAGAGGAGATGTGGGGGGGCTACAGAGTCGGGGGGTGATGATTTTAGCTGTTTTCGTATAAATTTGGCAACCCAATCCCGTGACCCACGGGGAAAGGGGATCAGATACAGTGTAAGAAAGATGACCTGGCTGCTACATTCGGGGAAAATTTTGGGAAGGGGAAGAGTTTACAGGGAGGGAAACCAAAAAAACAAGAAGTTACAGTAGTCAAGATGTGAAAGTATAAGGGTGACAAAGTTGTTTCCACAGTAAAAAAAAGGAGAATTTTCTGGAGATTTTTAAAGGTGCGGTGAAAAAAGAGGCAAGAAATTGATATAGGGAGTGAAGGACGATTTTTAATCTTTATAACCCCGGAGCGGGCCTTGCCTAGAAGTTAGGGTGGTCCCAAAACCCCCCTAAAACAAAAAATAGCAGAGTGGGGTTTGGGTTTAGAAGACAAAAAATGACAGAAATTTGTTTTGTGAGGTTTGTTTTTGAGAACAAGGTACATGAGGGGTAAGGACAAGGGACCCGTTTTTTTGCGAGGACGGGGGTGATGTCACAGGAAAGGTGTATTTTGGTGCCACATGTACATTTGGGGTACGAAAACCCAGATCTTTTTGGTGGTGGGGCTAATAGGGGCGTGTAGATTTAAAAAAGAGAGGAAACAAAAACCGACCCTGGACCCCAACGAAGAGAAATATGTTGAGGAGAAGTTAGTGATCTACAGTATCAAATGCTGCAGAGAGATCCAGAAGAGGCAACAATGGTATTTTACTCTAAATTTTAGCTGTGAGGAGTTCTTTTTAGGAGATTTTAATGTCAGCCCTGTGGGAGTTAAGGTGCGAAAAAGGGGCGGGGTTTAAAGGGTGTAAAAGAAGAGGTTAGAAGAGTAGGGGAAAAGGGGGAAAAAAAGGAAAAGGGTTTCCCAGGGTTTAGAGATGGACCATTGAGATGGTAGAAATTAGGCGCAGGGGCCCCCGATAGTTTTTTCATAAAGGGGTTATAACATTGTGTTTAAAGGAGCATGGAAATACCCCAGGGGAGAGAGAGAGAGGTTGAAAATTGCAGTTAGGTGAGAGATAATAGCTGGAGAAATTGACTGGACAAGGTGGGAGTGAATGGGGTCAATAGAGCAGTTTCTGGGGCGAGCAGAGCAGATGAGAGTAGCTTGGAAACTTCTTCTTCTGTCATTGGGTCAAGTGCAGAGAGCAGACTAGCGGTTGTGCAGTAGGGGACAGGATGGATATCACTTGGGAACTGAGATACTGTGAATTTTTTCTTTGAAGTGAGTGGCCAGGTCTTCAGCACAGAGGTCAGTGACCAGGGCCTGAGCTTTAGGACTAAAGATTGAGTAGAAAGAATCAAACAGTCATTTTGGGTTCTTGTGTAATGTTGAAATGAGTGAGGTAAAACATTCTTGTTTGGCGCAGTGAAGGGCAGAGTGTTAAGTCCTGAGCATGAATTTGTAGTGGAGGAAGTCTGCAGGTAGCTTTGACTTTCTCTACAGACATTCAGCACAGCTGGAAAATTGCTTCAGAAAGTGAGTTTGAGACGTGTGTATGACTCTGGTGGTATGGTGTGTAAGTAGTGCCAATATGTCCAGGGTGGTTCAGAGCATTTCGTTATATTGTTTAACAGCCAGGAAAGGATAGGAGATGAAAAGATTGCGATTGCGAGCAGTGAGGACTGTACAGTGTCAGTGAGTGTTTATGGTGTAGAGATTTCTGATTGTGTGACGGGAAGGTGTGTCAGAAAGGGCTGAGAAGCGAAGGAGATAAGGTTATGATCAGAGAGCGCTTAATCAGAATTAGTAAGGTTAAAAATTGAGCAGAGAAGAATGAAGACCAGATCTAATGAGTTCCCATCCTTGTCGGTGGGAGAATCTGTAAGTTGCGAGAGGCCCAGGGAACAGGTTAGTGAAAGAAACTGAGGCAGAATGACATATATAACATGATGAGTGTGGGTATTTCAGTAGAGAGGAAGTGAGGAAGCAGATAGCAAAATGAAACTAGCGGGGTGAGCCGGCGGTTCTGTACACAACCGTGACTGAGAGAAAATGATTAAAAGAGTCTGAGTGTGTGGACATCAAAGGAAGGGAAAGTGAGGGAGGATGCAGGAGGAAAGACTTGGTAAGTGCAGTGTGGAGAAAGAAGTATGCCGACTCCTCCACAATGCCTGTTCTCAGGTCTGGAGGTGTGGGTGAAGTATAGGCCTCCATAAGTGAGAGATGCTAAGGGAGCAGGGTCATATTGCTGGAGCCAAGTTTCTGTAAGAACCAGCATGTTGAGGGAGTTCGAGAGGAACAGTGTCAGGGCTAAGCTGTGCTCAGACTGCAGGGCTCAACAGGCTGCAGCAGCTGATACACGGTCCCACCCTGATACACTTGCTGCTGACAGCTCTGTGAGTGACAGATGCCCAGCCACTCCTGACAGGGGACGTGTCGCACCAGCCAATGGGAGGACCCGGAGGCCGCTCCAATCAGCTGCAGGGGCGGTATCCAGGAATCCCATTTTAACTCCCTGAAGGCTGAGTGCTGCGCCTGTGATATTCCTGGCTACCTCGTGTTACTTGTTCTGTATATTGTGTTTTGCTTATCTGTGTACCTGACCTCGGCCTGTTCTCCTGACCCCGGCTTGTCTCCTGATTTTGTACCTCGCTCCCGTTCGTGTTTGACCTCGGCTTGTTTACGTTTCTTCCTCTGGTTCTGATTTGTGGCTTTGGCGTTCCTATTTTATATTGACCCGGAATGTCTGACTATTCTTCCTTCTGATGGCCCCAGCACTTTAGCAGCGCAGGGACTGTCGCCCAGTTGCCGTCTGCCGCCTAGGGCAGCACGTCAAGTAGGCAGGGACAGTGGGCTCGGTTCCAGTGAGGGCTCACTGCACCTCCCTTGACGTGACAAACAGGTCATGAACAGCAGTGTGTTTGTTACAGACAGATCGGGAGTTCTAGAGACCACATTTAAAAGGAATTGGAAATGATGTCCACTGAATATTACGCAGATTAGCATTCTTTCTATGGTATGCCAAAGAGAGGGTGAGATTAGCAGTAACAGAAAGTGGGCCGGGGTTAGGGGAGATATCCCCTGTAGAGAGAAGAAAGAGAATAGAAAGTGATAGACGATGGTTCAGTAACGTGCATGAGTGACATCCACCATGTAAGCGGGGGGTTTGGTGTAGTTAAAGTAGGTATAGTACATGGGTTGTGCACATGGGTGAGGGAAGGAGGAAGGAGCTGATGTGGATAGAAATTTTCTTAGTCATGACTGGGTGGTAGAATATGAGGCAAATTGCTGTAAAATAGATTGCAGCAGTGGGCATGGTGAATAATAATTTGTACTTTGAAAATACCAGTAACTCAGAAGAAAGTTGAAACATCCTGGCCCCCTTCTGCCAACTCCACATCAGAGGCTGGAAAAATTTTCTATCTTGGAAAAATATCTGTTACTAAAGCAGCAATCATATGACTCGAGTTTCCGTGTTTACAAGAACCAGGTTGCAAATTCCTTTGCCAAGGAAAAAAGAGATCGATTCTGTATCACTTACAATTTGTGATAAGGCTTCTTGATTCTGCTATCTCTGGTTTTTGATTTTTAATGGAATCTGTTCTCTCTCTTTAATGGCTGTAAAATCACTTGGCACGTTTAGATTGATAGATAATCTGGAAGAAACAATCCATGTCTTTTATCAGAAATGCCTTTAGACTTGCATGCTAAATATCAGGAACCGTTTATTTCATTATTTTTTTTAATTTTCTTTATCTTAGTAATTCAGTAGTAACGGAAACAGTAAAAAATCTGTACTAATAAAATTATATGGTAGAAGTACCTGAACACAAAGCAAGCACAACGTACTAAGATGTCTATGGTAATTGTAAAAGTTTGTAATTGACATAAAAGTTTCTAAAAGCTCAGTAAAACCTCTAATGGAGCTGAAAAGGTTTATACATTTGAAACTAGAAGTTTACATGCACTATATAAAAAGACACATATATTTTTATCTCACTATCTGACATGAAATCAGAATAAACCTTACCAGTTTGAGGTCAATTAGGATTACCAAAATTATTTATATTTGCCAAATGCTAGAATAATGAGAGAGAATTTTAAGGCATTTTTATTACTTTCTACAAAGTCAAAAGTTGCATACATTTCATTAGTATTTGGTAGAAATGCCATTAAACTGTATGACCTGGGTCAAACATTTTGAATATCCTTCCACAAGCTTCTCACAACAGTTGGTAGAAATTTTGGTCCATTCCTCCTCACAGAACTGGTGTAACTGAGCCATGTTTGTAGGTCTCCTTGCTTGCACCTGCCTTCTCAGCTTTGCCCATACATTTTCAATAGGATTGAGATCAGGGCTTTGTGATAGCCACTCCAAAACATTGACTTAGTTATTCTTAAGCCACTTTGGAACCAGTTTGGCAGTATGCTTTGGGTAATTGTTTATTTGGAAGACCCATTTCTGCCCAATCTTTTTACAGTTGGGATGGTGTTCTTAGGATTCCAAACTTCTCCCTTCTCCTTCAAATGTAACGATAGTCATTGTGGCCAAATAGTTCAATTTTAGTTTTGTCAGACCACACGACATGCCTCCAAAAATGTAGGTCTTTGTTCCTGTGTGCATTTGCAAACATTAATCTGGCTTTTATATGTTTCTTTTGGAGTAATTGCTTTTTCCTGGCAGAGTGGCCTTTCAGCCCATGTTGATAAAGCACTTGTTTCAGTGTAGATAATGACACAATCTTACCAGCTTCCACCAGCATCTTCACAAGGTATTTTGCTTTTGTTCTTGGGTTAATATGCACATGTAAGACCAAAGCACGTTCATCTCTGAGACACATAACCCGTCTCCTTCCTAAGTGGTATGATGGCTGGACAGTCCCATCTTATTTGTACTTGTGCATAGTTGTATGTATAGATGAACTAGGCACTTTCAGGTATCTGGAAATTGCACCCAAGGACGATCCTAACTTGGGCAAGTCCACAATTCTCTTCCTGATATCTTGACTGATTTCTTTCCCATGATGTTACACGCAGAAGCACTGTGTTTCTGGTGTATCTTAAAAAAAAAAAAAAAAAAAACATCCAAAGGTGTGTCTCTAGTTAACTCAGATGTTGCCAATAAATCTATCAGAAGGTTGCAAAGACATGACATCATCATATGGGCTGTCCAAAATTGTTTAAAGGCATAGTAATCCTAGTGTATGTAAACTTTTGACTTTGGCAAAAGAAATAAAAATGCCTTAAAAAAATTAGCTCTCATTATTCTGCATTTGGCAAATGTAAATAATTTTGGTAATGCTAACTGACCAAAAACGGGGATTTCATGTCAGATAGTGAGAAAAACATGCATATGTGTCTTTTTTATATAGTGTATGTAAACTTCTGGTCTCAACTGTAGATAGTAGACAAACTATGTATCTTTAATTGTAGCAATTATCAATAGAAGATTTGATTTCCCCAGTGTAGGAAACCTTTAACTGATTATGATTTTTTTTAAATTTATCTATAACATTTTAAAGATGATATTAAAAATCCATTGCCAATACCTTTTTTTGCATTTCTACTAATTTGGTCACAATTTTTTTTTTTTAATAATAACATTTTCATCCTGTCAGGTATTTACCAAGCAACAATTAACAGGCCTGTAGCTCATATCTATCTATTGTTATTCTGTTTGCATAGATTTCATGCTTTAATGTGGTGACAAGGTGACAAAGTTTACATTATCATTTCATTATAGAATAATATGAATTTTAATAGAAATAAATTATTGGTGGAATGGATATCATTGATAATTGTCTTATATAATTAATGATAAAAGTAATAAGTAGATTATAAGCTCTCAGAGGCAGGGTTCTCTCCTTCTGTATCAGTTTATAATTTAGTACTAATACTGTATTTGTCCTAGTCTCATGTTATGTATTTGATCCCCATTGGTTGTTCAGCTCCCTGGAACTAATGGCACAGATAACAAAATAAAAATAAATTATATAATTAATAATTTAAATAGTGATCATATATAATAATGGTACCAAATTCACTTTTAGTGAGGGTCATATCAGCATTATGGTTGCTCTCAATGGACCATTGGAGGGCCTTGGGGGTAGGCTACGGTGCATGAGTAGGGTGTCAGAGCTGTGCCACAGCCTGTGAACAGAATGGTGTGGAGGTGTGAATCCAAAATGACGCCCACTCCCTGTGCTGATGGCATTCTCCAGGTAATGAGAGCCGTTCCTTCTGCATTTGGACCTTGTCCATCCCTGCTTGCTGTTTCTAAGCTTTCACGGGCCACATAAAGTGATGTGGCAGGCTGAATTCAACTAAAATTGTGCTGGGTTAAACAAATATGAATGTAGAAAAAGTATGTATAGATAACTTGATATTAGTATCCCTGGACTTCACTATAAATGTCGCTTTTTAAAATCATGCTTGATATAATTGTTTTACTATGCCCACAATAAAACTGGTTAATAAAAGGAGTAGGGGTTTAATAAATAATCTTGGTAAATTGGATTAGTTAGATTTATTTTGACACAGGAAATACTATTGATCTATTTAACAATCAAAGAAACAAGACCTAAGATGATACATAAATAAAATGTAAAATGAATGGTTGCTAAAGACCTGTCATTTCAAGGTGCTGTTCAATCAAGTCTTACTTTATAGACGAAGAAGCCAGTCTTTCTTCAGTAAGGATTATTCACCCTTGAAGTAAAAGAATGAACATTGAAGATCATAATTCCATCATTAAACGTGGTGGTTCCTCATTAATGATGATTAACAATCACTGTCTTGTTTCATTAACCTACTTAAATCCTGCTTTCTGGTTGCTTACTCATATTTGAATTCTCAGTACATATTGTGATACTAAACTAACCCTGTAATATTTGTTGTGAATGTCATTCTAGCAGCATATTCATTCTTCAGCACGTCAATATTATGATCCAACAATACTGTGACCCAGACGAGGTCTCAATGTCTAAAACTAAGGCTGTAAAACAACATACTTACCAGATTATTGAAGTAGAACAGGCATTGAGATTCTTAGTTAAGTGAGGATCAAATACTTAGATTATTAAATATCAAAGTTGCATGTTATCAAAAGCATCTAAAGGGCTTTTCTCACGGCGTGAAGTAAGCTTTGCTGGACCCACACAGCTAGCTGTGATCCGGCCATGTAGGTGAATAAGGAGGGCACTGCAAGTGGCCATCCTCCTCATTCACTTCTATGGGAGTTTCTGAACCATGCATTGCTATACTCAGAACTCCCATAGAAATGAATGGAAAGGATGTCGGCATACACCGTCCTCCTCATTTGTATGCATGGCAGATCTGATCCGCTAGCTGCGAGTAACCAGCAAAGCTGATTTTGCATTGTGAGAAAACTCCTTTCACATATTATAAACATTGTCTGGTAGTAGTTTAATTGGAAGAGCTCCAATATAATTTATGCAGTATTGAGCACACTAGTCTTTTTCTGTATAATGTATGTGTATATATTAGATTTGGTTCCTTGCCCAAAACCTTAGTCAGAAACTTTACTCCTTAACTATGCTTTATTAGTGAATAAACGCTAACATTTCCAAATAATAAAGAGGTATTTCTATTTAAGTATACTCCAAAGAAGAAACAACATCGGGCACCAAGGTGTTAAGTCTATATCCTCTATGGTCATTCAGTTTGCAAGGATGACCATTACACCAATCACTTTTGAGCCTTCAATCATCAGGCTCCTTCAGTGGTGCTCAGCATATAAAACAGCAAACAAATCCAATATAGAATGAAAGAAGTAAGCGGCACTCACCAATATCGAGCTATCAAAAACTTTATTCCAGGATTAAATTCAGTGGCATGAAACGGACCGGACGGGTGGTGTAACGCGTTGTTACACCACCAGTCCGGTCCATTTCATGCCGTTGAATTTAATCCTGGAATAAAATTTTTGATAGCTCGATATTGGTGAGTGCCGCTTACTGCTTTCATTCTGTATTTCTATTTAAACTAATCATGCCCATAGATTTTTTAGAAGTTCTAACACTTATTATTAGGGAATGGGCACAAGCTATTTGGACCATGATGGGTAATGTGACTCACTGTGCCCTATGTGATACTAATGGACTATTTTCTTCAGTACCAGGCAGAGTAGTCAATAGAATTTGTCTGTGTAAGTGATGACTGTTTTAAAAAATATTTGCAATTCATCTTTTCTCAGTAGAAAGATAAAAAAGTATTAATATTTAAAACTGGGAATTAAAATAATTTATATTTGTCATCAAAGAACTTAGATATAAAACATATACCTGTGCATTATACCAACCATCTGGCATAACCTCAGCCTAAAATCTATTTTACAGCTCCCTGTGTATCATTTTTAGGGTCTATGACTTTGTTAAAGGTTTTCTTTTCAGTTTTATGTGCATAGGTTTATTGTTTTAATAAAAAGTTTTCCCCATTTTAATAACATAGGGGCGAATCCTTTAAAGGCCAGAATTGAAAGCGGGGTTTTAAAATTGGAAAGTTTTGCTAAAAACAAGAAGTGCCAAATGTTTTAAAGGGGTTTGGCCCTTTTAAAAAAATTTGGTTTGCCTGTTCCCAGTGTCCATGCCCCAAAAAAAAAAAACTGCACCAGCTATGAGCAATCAAGTTGTTCTAGTTATATTATATTTATGTTACATACATAGGAAAAATATATACCTAAAAACATGGAAAAAAGTGAAGAAATTGTACCTTCTGAAATATGTATTATAGATGGAGATTTTGCTGTATTTTTTATTATTTCTAAGGGAGAAGCATGAAGTGAACTTGATAGCTTGATTAAGTCCTTAGATCTCCATTCTCTCCCCTGAGCATGTGAAATAAAATCTAAAATAATCAGTTACATTAATAAACATGGAATGAAGTTTTACTGCTTAATCTGCACTATAAAAACAAGTGTAACTTCAGAACCTAAAATGCTAGATTGTGGTATCATAAATTCTAATTAAAAATATTTAGCTATTTAAAGTGAAAAATTTAGGAAAAAGGGGGTTTTTTATATGAAAAAATTTTTTGGGGTTTTTTTTTTTTTTTTTTGGGGGCAGAAAGGCTTGAAATCTATTGCTCCTATGTCAAGTCCCTTGTACCCGAGAAGTTGGCTTGACCCCGGGACAAGTTTCTTATCTGTTTTTTTTGGGTTTTATTATCCCCAATTTGAAGAGGGATTTTAAAAATTGGGGGAAATTATCCCCCCGAGAATAAATTTTTTTTTGCACAGTTGATGTTAAATTTTGTCACTACTTATCTAGCCTTGTATCATTTGTTAGAAAGAGTTCACCTACTGTGGGGAGAAAAAGTATTTAGTCAGCCCCCCAATTTTTGCAAGTTTTTCCCATTTAAAAAAGATGGGGAGAGGCCTGAAATTTGGGAAAAATAAATGGGTTTGCCCTCAAAATATGAGAGAAAAAATGAGAAAAAAAAAAAAAACCGGGAAAATAAACTTTGTCGGGTTTTAAAAGAATTTTTGGAAAAATTATGGGGGGAAAAAAAGTTTTTGGTCACCTACAAAAAGCAAGATTTGGTTCACAGACCTGTAACTTCTTCTTTAAGGGGCTCCTTTGCCCTTTCCCACTCATTCCCTTAGAAAATTGGCACCGTTTGAACTTGTTATCAGTAAAAAAGGGAAACCTGTCCAAAAACCTAAAACCCGGCCCAACCCCAAAAACCCCAACTTGGTGAAGACAAAAGTGCTGTCGAAGGACCCCAGAAAAAAAACCAAAAAAATTTTGGAAAGCCATGCCCCAGGCTGCAAAAGATGAATCTGAAATGGGGAAAGAAGCTTGGTGTGTTTGAAAAACTGGGGGGGAGCAATAATTAAAAAAACGGAAGACATAAAAGGGCCACTGATAATATCCCTCGATCGGGGGCCTCCATGAAAAGATCTCACCCCATGGGGTCAAAAATGTTAAACAAGAGTGGTGAGAAAAAATCCCAGAATGATTTGGGTAAGGGCCCTGCAGAGAGCGGGACCAACGTAACAAAGGTTTACCTCAGTAACACACTACCCGCCGGGGATCAGATCCTCAGCACTAGACATGTCCCCCTTGTTTAAACCCAGTACATTTTGGGGCCCTTTAAAAGGTTTCTAGAGGGGAATTTTGGGATGACCCCAGAAGAGTATTGGGGGAATGTATATGGTAAAGATAAAAACCAAAATGGGTAAACTTTTTGGGGTAGAAACAAAACTCGTGTGTTTGGGGCCCGGGAAAATGCCTAGGCAGGTCTCTAGATTCACCCCCCATAAAAAAACCTGGAGGGATTTTGAAATTCTTTGTTGCCCAGCGAAGCCCCAAAAATCATTGCTTTAGAGGGTTCTCCCAAATGGAGGAAGGGGCCCAAAATCCCAGAAAACGGTATGTAAACCCTTGTGAAAAACTTATAAAAACTTTTGGGGAACCGCTGAAATTTACCAAAAAGGGAAATTTTAATAAAAGTATTGAGATGAACTTTTTTTTATTGCCCCAAATACTTTTTTTTTCCACCAAAAATTTTCAAAAAAAATTTTTTTCCCAAAAATTTAATACGGGTGTTTTTTCCTGGATTTGTTTTCTCATTTTGTTTTTTATAGTTTAAAAAGTTCCCTTTGTGTCTTTTAATTTTTTTTAATTGGGAAAAACTTGTACAATTGGTGGGGGACAAAATACTTTTTTTCCCCCCTGTTTTTAAAATAGGAATTGGGCCCAAGTTGTTGGATTTGGACAACATTTATGTAATAGGTATAGTCAGGGTTAGTTAGTCCTATCTATTGCCCAATAACAGCCAGGGAATTCAGCTATATACCCAGGAACTTTTCCCCTTTGGGTTTAAAAAACCATTTAGATAACTTTGATAACAAAAAATTGAGGATTTGGGAATGATTCCTGAACATGGTGAATATGTTAGCTCGATTAGGTTCTTTGTTGCTTTTGATGTAATTATGGTGTTATATTCTAAATTATTTTCTAAGCCCAAAAGTTTAAAAAGATATCATCCCAAAAACCCTTTTTGTTGACAATATTATTTTTAAAACCCCGAAGGACGCAGCTGTTTTGAGTTCCTGAGGACCAAAAAATTTGTTTCTTTCCCCCCAATTCCCAGGGGCCAAAAACTTTTTATTTTTCTGTTAAAGTTTAACCCTGAAAAAGTGAAACTGTCTGCAAAGTTAAAACAATTGTAAAGTTTGTTTGACAGCGTAATAATGAATCAATCATGCACTAGTCAGGGGAAATTTTTTAAGCCCAAAAATAATGTTTTTTTTATCTTGATGAGGGTTGAACCCAAAACCCAAAATTTTTATCAGAAAGGGAAATATAGTAGTTTCACCCCAGTAGAAGGTATTTAAAAAATAAAAAATGTCAAAAAAATAAAATACTACGAAAGGGGCAGGGATATTTGGCTTTTGGTTGAAATTTCAGTATTTATAAGTGAATTAAATAGACCACCTCTTAACTTTAGAATGCACGTGTTCAATTGTACAATGTTTCAGCACTTTTTTCACAACTTGCTGATCTCTAACAAAGAGCTTAATAACAAAATTTACAACAGGTGTTTCATCACTGAATCATCCAATAAATTTAGGGAATCAATTTGAATTGGGATTTAAACATTCCTCCTCATCATGCTGTTCACATTTTGACATAATGCGATCAAGACAACACCTTACAATTGCAAGGCTCGAAGCAGTCTTAAGTGACCACTGAGCTTAGAGTGTTACATAGTGTCATCAGCAGATTGCAACAGAGATACAGAGAGACTGGGAGAGTGACAGAAAGGCAAAGAAGTGGACGTAGTTTCTCTCCAAAACACACTGATAACCGCTTCATTGTAAACTATGCCCTGCAGAATCGGATCATGACTGACACACAACTCCAAGCATGTTTACGGGAGGTGAGAAGCACCCCAGTGTCACATCAGATCATTCATAACCATTTACATCAGTGTGATTTGCATGGTGGACGACTGGCAAGAGTACCTAACCAGTACCTGACCTGGCTGATGCATATCACTCTCCTTGACGTCTCCAACATTGTTAGTGGCCATAATTTCTGCTGAGAGTGAATCGACGTTCATCACTGAACAGAGCTGAGGACCAGTGGCTCCTCGTCCAGCGTAGATGCTTCTTGGCCTATGCAAAACGATGATGCCTGTGTCTGGTGGTGTGGTCAGGTTACTTAGCACGCAGACCATACTGATGTAAATGGTTATGAATGGTCTGATGTGACCTCCATTAAACGTGCCTGGAGTTGTGTGCCGTTCATCACCCTATTCCACAGGGAATTGTTTACAATGAAGCGGTCAACAGTGTGTGATGGAGCCAAAGGACGTCCACTTCTTAGCAATTTTGTGACTCTTCCAGTCTCTCTGTATCTCTGATACAACCTGCTGATGACATTCTGTGAAACAAGTTCAGTGGCCACTCCCTTCTGAGAGCATTTTTTCTTGAAGCCTCGCAATGGTGAGGTATTGTTGATCAATTGTAAGGTGTTGTCTTGGTCTCATGATGTCAAAATGTGAACAACATGATGAGATGGACTGTATAAATAATAATTCAAATTGATCCCCTAAATTTATTGGACAATTCAGGGATCAAACAGCTGTTGTGAATTTTGCCACTAAGCTCCTTGTTAGAGATCAGCAAGCTATGCAAAAAGCACTAAAACAATGAATAGGTGGACATGTACATTCTGAAGTTAAGAGATTGTCTCATTTGGTACATTTAAAAAAAATCTAATTTTATGTTCATCCTCAAATTTCAACCAAAAGCCAAATATCCCTAACTTTTTGTGAGTAGCATATACCACACATAATGCCCGAGGTCTGCATTAAGCAGTAACAGTTGCACACAGCAGCAGATAATGCATTCTTATTTTACTTATCATTATGTTGATTGGTGGCCAACATGCAGTTGTCATGAATTAATTAGAACAGTGTCATATTGTGCTCTTTTCTTATTTATATTTTCGCATAAATGAAGGGAGCTAGGAGAACTTCCCTCAGACTCAGACAGCAACAATTGTGTCAGCATATCAGTTGTCTCTCTCCCAGTAACGCTCCTGAACATCTTCGATTTGCAGTCCCCAGGTTCATTCACTTTGACATAGCTGTATAGAGCAGAGAGGAGGGCAGGTAATGGAAAAAAAAAAAAAAAAATTGCAATCCCTTTTTTCTAACAGCATTCACCATGCACTATAAATTACATGATAAATTTATTCTGTGAATGATAAAATGATGGTGACACCACATTAATATACAGTAGATTTCTTTGCTTCTTCTGCTTTTGTACAATTAAAAAACTTTTAAATAAAAATCCTTTGCTTTTAAGTCACTGTATTATAATACTTATGTTTTTGTAGGATAAGCTAATCATTATGTTTCAGTTGTTTTCGCTTTTCTCTTTCTAAGGCCTCGTTCACACGGCTTATTTTGCCGCGGATTGGCGCCGTACTGCGTGCTGGATTTGCGCTGCAGTACGGCGCCAATCCATCGGAGTAATTACGGTAATCCACTGCTCTCATAGAGAACAGTGGATTCCGTTGCTCCTCCCCGCTCGACGAATCCGCCGCGGGGGGACAAAGTGACATGCACATTATTTACGGCGCGGACGCGCCGTAAACAATGCATTGTCTATGGGGCCGGGAGCGGCGCCCCCGCCGCGCTCCTGCCCCGCCCCCGTCCCGCCACTTATTCACGGCGGATTTGTGAGCGCAATCCGGCTCACAAATCCGTCGGGATTAAGCCGTGTGAACACGGCCTTACAGTGTTCACTGAGCAGTAAAAATAGTATAATCTCTCGGTTATTTTCCCTACTTGGACAATAAAATCACTACTGAAAAAAAAAATTGTGTGGTGCTGAAGTCAACGACCCATAACATTATTATTTATTTCTCGACTGAGCCAATTCTGGGTCATTATTTGTTGTAGTATTTAATATTTAAGCTGCAGTTTTTATTGGTACCATTTTAGGGTACATACAACTTTTTGATCACTATTTTCCTTTTTTGTGGAAAGTGTAAAAAATAGCAGCTTTGACTTTGTATTTTGTTTCTTTAATTTTTTACTGCATTCACCATGTGACTCAAAATAGGTATGCCTATTTTACTTTTTTTTAGTTTTTTTAGCTTTTACATAATAGAGCAAGAAAGTGATTTTTTGTGTTTGTGTTTTTTGTAATATTTAAAATATTTTGTTAAACTTTTCTCTACATCCTTATTTTTCTACTAGGAAATTGAACATAGGATCACTCCTATAAAACAGTTTAATACTTTTATCTTGCAGTATAGTATGCCAGTCAGGGTACCACAGTCTTGCATCAAATTACACCCTTCCTTTGGCCCCCAACTGCCATAACTACCCACCAGCTCACCAGCATTAATGGGCTGAATGAGTGAGACCCCATTCTTCAGAAGCCATTTATTTGCCATGGTCAGCACTCACAGAGTGATCTAATAGGTTAAACAACTGTAATTACAGTTATCTCAGCTCCTATGTCCACACCATTACAGCAGCATACACATTCAACGGCTGTCATTAGTCTACTGATACCACATTAAGGGGTTTAAGTACATTTTCAGTATGGATTACATAGTATAGTATGATGTGAATTAAGGAATGGTTTGAGCCACATAGAGGTTTAGGAAGGTGTGAACTGGCTCTCACAGTTATTTATGTGACTGAGCTAAGGAATTATCATTTTGCCACCTTATTGTCCTTTTGTAAAGTACCATATACGAGGGACATATTCTTACCTAGTAGCGTTACTTCTAGGAAGGAATGCAGCCTTAGTGTGACATTCTTTGGTACACATTATAAAAATACACTGTATGCTTCTTTTTAAAATTGGATGCATACCACTCAGGCCCCATAGCAGGGCTGGGATAACAGGTAGGCAGGTAGGTAGGTGACAGCCTGTCTAAGGCTGTATGGAGTGGGCTCATGAGCTGAGTCTATGCCATAGTTGGCAGGTGCTGGTTGTTAGTTACAGTTGGCTCCTGACTTTAAAGACCTCCAGAGAAGTAACAGTAGACTAATATACAAACACTTTCTCAAATATGCTTCATTAGGAAAATCAGAGCATTTTACCAGTAATTCAGCTTTTATATAAAGCACTGGCCCTTTAAGATAGCTCTGAAGTCAGCAACATGAAAGCTTTGGATCACTATTTGACAGATGTGTCAAACTAACTGCTTGTGAGCTGGGAGAGTCCACTGTGCAGAGGGAGCCTTTAAGTCTACATTATGTGCACACCAGCAGCAGTGTAATATAGATGCCTGTGTGCTGTGGAGGAGGAGGCTGAAGCAACAGGTAAACTCTGTCACACTATGTCCTCAGTGTGCTGTGCCTGCTGTACTGTATGTAGTGAGAGACTCAGATTACCATGTACAAGCAGCTATGCCCTCAGCTCCCACTGCACAGTTGGTACCTCCCACAGCCTTCGGTAGGATCTCCTGAGTTACAAAGTGAAAGTAAAACCTGTCCCCCTGTAAGACTGAGGGAAATCCTCTTTATTGCTAATGACATGTATTTGAGAAAAGTCTTATAATTTCATCTACTATCAAATTTGGTGTGTTTTTTGTGGAGGTGATAGGTACTCTTTAATTGTCAGGACTGAGAATAACTCAGATCCCAGTCATTTAACTACTGAGATGTTATGGTCAACATGATTACTGCATCTAGGCAAGTGATAGTGCCGCCTAGTGGTCAAGTACCTGAGGAGGTCTAAAATTACAGATATAAAAATAAAAAGTTTTAAAGATTTCAAAACACTCCTTTTCCCATTCTACAAGTAAAAAGGAAAAATAATAAGAAAAGAGACACATGTATGAAAACTGCCTAGGTCTAAAATTCACTTTGTTGTCCATATCAACAAATCAGAGTGGCCCTTTCATTTTTCCAGAGCACTATATGAAATTATAGGGGTGCTCTGATTGGTTGCTATGGGAAACAAAGTGAATTTTGGAACTAGACAGTTTTCATACATGTGGCCCATAATGTGTACCACTGCATCTGAAAAAGTCTGATTTATTAATATATAATTGTAACGTTTCAAGGCTTTATTTGGGTAAACATGGTACAAGAAGTACAGATAGACACTTGCATGAGACACGGCTGAGGCACACAGGAACAAACACAGGAACTTCCCAGAAACACAGCAAGGACAGGATGCAAGCGGCTTGGGGCAGGGAAGCGGGCCTTGGCCGTGCAACACCAATACTCAGGCCCAGACTGTTGGTAGATGGCATCTTTTATAGGAGTCAGCAGATGAGGAAGTGCTGCACCTGGCCCAGCCCAGTTGGAGGTGTTAACTGTTGCAGCCAGGGGCGTCGCTAGGTGGTTTTGTTCGGGGCACAAGCCCCGGACCAGACTCCCAGAGCCCCGAGTCTCAGCACGACCGGTTCCAGGTCATTACTGTGACCTATAGAGCCGACAAGCTATTGCACTGTATGAGCGTCCCCTGGACGCTCATACAATTCAGAGCAGCAGCAGCTATGTGCAGGAAGCGAGGGGGATGGCGACTGCCCGGGATGACGGGACCTGAGGACGGAGGAGGGGGCGCCGGCTGCTCACACCGTGCAGTGAGTCAGGAAGCAGCGTGCTGTCCGAGCTGTCCGGCCATGAGAGGTTTTCACCCCCTGCTGTGCTCCTATCTCGCCTGGGACCAGACCAGCAACAAGTGAGTGAGGAGCCTCAGTGCTGAACAATAATTCTAAGTAGTGTAATAAGGGGGAGACAAAATAATGTTCATGAATGTGAACTGTACTGAATGTATGTGTATGCATGTGTGTGTGTAAATATGTATGTATGTGTTTGTAGAGATGTCTGTGTGTATGTATATATGTGTGTGTGTGTATGTATGCATTGTATGTGTGTGTATGTATGTTTGTATATATGTCTCTATGTATATATGTAAATGTGTATGTATATTTGTGTATACACACACATATCCACAATATCATCTCATTCAAATCACTAACACATAATCCTGCCTGTGTGTCCCTTAGGCTATGTTCACACGGTGTATTGTGACGTGTACAGTACGCGCTGCAATACACTGTGTGCTTCAGGAGCTCGCGCTGATCAACATGTCTTCTCGAAGCACGGGGAGGAGGGAGGGAGGGCAACAGCCCGCCAGCCCCATAGACTTGCATTGATAAGTCACTTATTTCTCCACGTGTACAATACGATCGTATTGTACACATGGGGAGAGGACATGTAATCCATAGTTCTCTATGAGAGCTATGGATTACCGTAATTACACCATGTGAACTATGACCTGATGATGAATTATATTTGAATATATTTTTTTTATACCTGTCATTTGTCAGATTTGCGTATGATTTTAGCTGCTGCAGCCAGACTAAGCTATGTTCACACTGCGTAAACCGCAGGGCGTATTTCATGGCGTATTTGTGCTTCAATACGCCCGACATGCACACCGCCGCAATTACTGTAATTCATAGTTCTCACAGAGAGCTATGAATTACATCTCGTCTCTCCCGTGCGTACAATACACATATATTGTACACTGGGGGAGAGAAGTGACATGTCACTTCTTCGCGGCACTGATAGTGGAGGTGATGGACCACCCCTCTGTGCGGAATACGCGCTGAACATTTGTACTTCCAAAACACATGGTGTACTGCCAAAGGGTCGTTACACAGGATGGGGCACGGACCTGTGCGCACCGCTATACGCCTGCTATGGGAAGTACGTGCTCTCCAGCGTGTAATTTCAGCAGCGCTCCGGCCACCTCCCATCCATTTTCACTTACCCCCCCTGAAAGAAGCGGCCTGTCACTTATTTTTATGGGCGGGTTCTGTGTGCAGGGAAAACAGGTAATCATAGCCCTCACTGCTATGATTTTACCATATTTGTGGGGCACATTACAGCGCAGCTATGCCCCACAAATACGCTGTGTATGTTCACACGATGTAATGTTGGTCCGTACTTCGGCGGGTAATTGCACTTTAATACACCCGAAGTACGGGCCAACATTATGGTAACTCATAGCTGTCACTGAGAGCAACGATTACCTGTTCTTGGGAGAATAAATATCAGTGAGAGCTTCACAGGGACGCGCTGGCCACAGTTTTTACTCTGTAAAAACACATGCCGCGGTTCATGGGGCGTAAAAAACGCCGTGTGAACCCCGCCCTACTGAGCAAAACTCAACACAGGGCCCGGGCCCCGGATGTTTTGGGACCCTAGCAACGCCCCTGGTTGCAGCACTGAACAGAATTAGCAAATTCCAACCGCCAGGATCAAACACACAGTTGCATGCAGGCAGGAGGCAGAGGAATTTGCAGATCGTGACAATAATCTTATTTATCCCACACAGTGAACAACATGAAAAAATAATACTCAGCTCCAAAATTGCATTTTTTTTTAGTCACTTTGTCATATTGCCATATTGGAATAAAAAGTGATAAGAAATTTGCAGGTATCTGAAAATGGTGCCTTAAAAAAACAAACTTCAAGCCTTAAAAACACAGGTCCATAGACAGAAAAATAGAAAAAGTTATTGGTCTCAGAAAATGTCGCTGCAAAACAAATTTAAAAAAAAATCATCAAAATTATACTGACCGACAGAATAAAGATAACATGTTATTTTTATTGCACTGCTAAAAAAAGATGGTGCAGTTGTGATTTCTTCATATTACCCCTAACTGGGGAGGCTGCGGCTGCAGGCACCATACATCAGGTCAGAGACCGACACTTGAATTTTTCTGATTGGGAAGGAAGACACCATTTTCCATACTTCACTAAGGCACCAAAATGCTTAGTCCCAGCCTTCCCTTATAAGCATCTTCATGCTCAGCACATCTGGAGGCCTTTTTCCAGCCTTGCCTTATAAACATCATGCTCAGCCCATCTGGAGAAGCACAGATGCTTTAGCTGTATGGGGTCCTGCAATTACTTATGGTGGCCTTGATTGTATGTAAAACAGTGATGTTAATGCATTCTTAGAGCTTAAACATCATAGATTTGGTTAGTAAAAGTATTTCGCAGCATATAGATATTTTAACTAATTTTAACTGTTTAATAGCTTTGGTCTTTGTAAATAATAAACTAAAATATGGCCTTTTTTCAAACATCTCTGTTGCTTTTCTAATTTTTGACACCAACGCTGTCATATCGCAGACTTGGTCTCATGATATAAATAATAGAAGCACATTTCTCTAGTGTCACAGAGAAAAACAAATCTTGTACCAGGTTATGGGTGACCTGACAAGATATTTTGTTAGTCTTGGTGTAAAATAGAGAAGGTCAGCTATGATATAGAAGAGCAGTCACAAAGCACAAAACAATTGAATAGTACAGTAGAAAGTAATGGGATGCCATCCTATAAGCTGAGCTGCAGAGAGCAAATGATCAAAGTGGCCTGTTAAGGCGAACGGGATGTCATCTTCCCCTAATAGGCACATTCCTGGAGCAGAGACACTATAGATTCTTTTGATTTGTAAAATCTGTTGCAAGGCTTTTAAAGTCTTTATCCAATTCTTCTCAGTCCCCATGGGAACCAAGTAGGGCCATGCTTGCTGCCATCTAGTCCCAAAATATTTGCTATATTTCAATCCTTATTACATCTCAGAGTATGTTAAAAGTTTGCAGAATTGGGGACTTGTCTCTTATTTCCTAACTCCCATCACATTACAAAGACTCTGCCTACACTAAAAGTAATGATTTGCAGACAGTTGTTTTCCGTACAGCAAGTTCTCCACCACTGAACAAAGTATTGTTGGATCACGCTGTCATAATTTACATGATAGTGAATTTAAGCACAATTTATGAAAACATTTATATTAAAACCTTCATGAAATAGGCATTTCCTCCTGCTCTTGGAAGTGATAAATGAGAACCGACTCCAATCACGTCTACAATCTCCTTTGCTGAGTGAGCACTATTTTGCTGCTTACTTGAAAGAAGACTTTGTGAGGATGTATATGGATTGTTGTAAACAGCTGATAACTGTCTGCTGTAAAAATAATTAAGCTCTTAACAGACAGAGGTTTTTCTTATAATCTTGTCCAAACCAAGCAATTTACAACAGAACAGCTCGCATCATATTAAACTATATTTCACCATCACTTATTACAGACAGATTAGTTGTTAAAAACAGACCTTAGGATGCTGCAATAACACTATTGCATTAACTACATGGTCCATTCTAGGTCTCAGTAGGGAGAGAGTTGGCAAAATGTATAAATGAGCAGGATATATTAGCAAAATAACTAGTCTGTAAGTAGTCAGTCTGTTAAATGTGCCAAGGGGCACCAGTAACACTTCCAGCCAATGGCTTATTGGGAAATAGGGCATGCACAATTGTACAGGTTAAATTTTTACCATTCAATTAGTACGTTGGGCAACTCTACAATTACATCCAACCATGTAGCTTTATTAATGATTTTATACACAGTCAATTCATATTAGGACAACCACCAGCTGAAATCTAGAGTAACTGTCGTGTTCAGCAAGGACAGCAGCTACATGGGTTGCGAATGGCTGACTAAGGTCCTGGAACTTGCATGACATTGATCAATATGGTCATCAGCCATTTGACATTTATGAAAGAATGGTTTCACCACGACCGGACAGCCTTACAGGTTTAAGAAGCTCTTACAGGTTTAAGAAGTTGTCCCTGATATCTGGAGCCTTGCTGATGGCAGTGAATATCCCAGAGTTGCTAGAGGGTACATAGAGAAGGGTCCATAAAGCAAACGTGATATGTGGTTTCACAGATGCTTAATTGGATTCAAGTCTGGGAATAAGGAGGCCAGGGTAGTACTTAGATGTCTTGATCACGCTATTCTAACCAATGACTTCTAACCAATGTTGCATTGTCTTGCTTGAAGATCCCATCCACCCCATGAAAGACAATCAACATCCATAAGTGTACAAGATCTGCAAGAATACACTGCTACCCAAATCAGAGGAGAGTGTTCTGCACATATAGGATTGGGCCCAGAGTGTGCCACAAAAGCATTCCCCAGACCATAACACTGACGCTACCAGATTGTGTTCTTCCAGCAGTGGTGGCCGGGTGCTTGTTTTTGGTTGTTTCTCGTCTGATATGCTGATGTTCATCAATTCATTGGAGCAAAAAAGTGACTCATCAGAGAAGGTAATCCTTTGCCAATCAGCAGAGGTTCCAATACTGCCGCCTGCTGTAGAACCCCATATGTAGTGAAGTTCACTGAACTGTTATTCAAGACTTATGTCTAGTAGCCCTTAGGCTCATTTTGGAAATGAGCTGTTCCACTGTAGCATTCTGTCTGCTCTTGGCCGCCTTCATAGCTAACGTTCATTTTTTACACCAATGGAATGTGGTGCTCCGCAGCTTATTCGCAATGGTGCCATTTGTCCACTTCCCGATACACTTTTATCACAGCAGAACGCGAACAGTTCACTAACTATGCAGTTTCAGAAATATTGCCACCCTTGGCCTGAAGGCCAATGATCATCCATTTTTGGAACTCTGATAAATCACCCCTTTGAGGGATATGTATGCAGACAGCCTATATACCCACCTTATATACCCTCCTAGCCAGCTCACGACTTGTGACTTCCTTCATAAGCTAGCCACTGTTGACATAGAAAGCAAGAAGTTCTTATAATGTGACGCGACCGTGTATATTTAATAATCTACCGAAGTCTGTTTAGTTTCTTTTCCAACTTCATAAATAAATACTTATAAGCTAATTTCAAAGCTGACATGAACAATGTGAATTGTATGCACTATAAAACCAAAATAATGGGTTAACAAATATGATCTGCCATCGAAAGATAATTTCACTTGTAGGGTATTCTGTTCTTACATGTGTTGGAATTTATGGTATCTAGTGCTAGTGCCAGTGCTGATCTGGGACACAAGACCTTAAAGGGGATGTATCGCTTCATCAGTTCGGCTGTTCTCTTGAAGCTTGATCCTCTCATTTCCTGAAATTCAGGGGCGTTTCTTCCCCTCCCCGCTGGGCGTTTCTTAACTGAAAAGGGATGACATCATCCCCCCTTCACTGTTCATGCTGGCTCCAGTGTGTCCGCCCCTCCACATGTCACTATTCTCACACTATGCAGTCTTATTTTTTGTAAGAGCTGTTTACATACCTGCATTCAGTCTAAACAGTCTTCCATGAACTCAGCACTGATCTCTCACAGCTGGACGGTTGCTACAGTTGAATCCAGCACAGATCCATCTCCCTTCATGTTTACATAAGGCAACAACAAGAAGCATTAAGGCACTGTGGCACAATAATGCTGTTTCCTGATTATAGAGACAGCTGCAGTGTCAATGAGGAGCAGTTAGCTGTATAGAGTGAAATTGTTCACGGCCCCTAATTGAGTGAGAGGCAGGAATGCAAGCTCCATGAATACAGCCGTCCGGGGGGCTGAACAGAATGTAAATTATTAGAGCCCTCAGCTAATGAAATGCAAGGAGGAGGGATCCGACCGCACTGGAGAAGTTTGTTTAGAGAAACAGAAGATAAGGAATACTGTGAGAACAAGACAGTTTTGCTAATGACATCCAATTACAAAGTTGCTTGTTTTCACTGTCTCCTTATTCTGAAGGCCATTTAATGAAATTATACAACCCCTTTAATAATAAAAGTGCTATTCGGTGCAATACATTATCTTGGGTAGTTTTGTGCTTCAGATTAAGGTCAAAGTCAAATTTGATATGAATTCCAGTGATTTGAATCAAATCAAACATCTGTAGGATTTGTTGGAAAAAAGTCTGATCCATGGAGGCCTAAGCTCTCAATTTATAGGACTTGAAGGAAGGTATGACCAATATATACATTTTTTGTTAATTAAAACCAGTTAATGATACATAATCTTCTTGTCTTAGCTGTTTTTATTTTCTGATTGTAGATTTTTGAATTCTGTTTTCTGTATACAATTATGGAGGCAACCATTTTGCCTGAGCTGCTTTAACAGCATTTAGAGATACGCTTTACAGCAGCCATTTGGACATAGAAGCCAGTGAACAGGAGCTGACTCCTTGATTTCTATAGAAGTCATTGTGCTGGGGGGGTAGAGGTGAGATGTAACCTTCATGGTGGATCCTATGTTATCTACATATTGTCACCTTTTCATTGTAATCCTGCTTGTGATGATGGAAAAGAGACTGCTGGAAGGTGATGTCTACCACAAAAGAAGGCTTTTATCAGGCTTAGTGGGCATAGAGAAAACTATAGGATTTCATGATTATTAAAAATATAGACAGGAATATAAAAAATAGGAAAAATATTACAATAAATTCTTAACAAATATGATAAACATAACACGACTTAAACAATAGGTAATTTTCTGATGACACATTCCGTTTAAAAGATCTGCTGCTAACTTCTTGGTGCCAGATATCACAAGACATAGAGATATTCTGAGGAGTCCTTGACTACATTGGTCAGAGTTGTTTAGGCCAATTAGTGTATTTCGCCTACAATGTCCATGGTAATACTTGCTCTCTGCTCTGGTTTCTGGGGGTGCAAGGCAAGTAGATTCCCCGCCATATGCATATACACTTATACAAAATATAGACAATGATTGTTTTCATGAGGCAAATCTTGTAAGAACTAAAGCAATAGTAATAAATAAAAAAGTGCATAATATTACATTTCTAAGGGTACTGGCAATAAGTAAAAAAGCTGCTGTGTTATTACCAACAAAAATCAGTTTATACAATGTTGAGACTGAAGCGGTAAAACAAAAACTACCCAGTATTTACGGTTGTCAGAGTGAATCACAGCAGAAGCAGAAATGGAGTATTATATGCACTGTGTGGTAGAGGAGCAGCAGGAAGATTGGAATGTACCTGGCTTTGTACAGCATGTTTTCATTCATTATGCAGTATGGACACTGGTTATCTTATCATGCAGTCGGAGTTCTGGATATTCCTTTTGTGCCTGTGGGTAAAGATTGTTCCAGTAATTGACACAACATTGTCTGCCTGATTAACTTTACAGTCACTTGCAATTTACAATTCACTGTCACTTTAGGGGGCAAAGTATTTATGACTTTTGATACTGTGCAGCCTAGAAACTTCATGCAAAGAAGGTAAATGCCCATCCTGGGGATGTTTGCAAAGTCATATAAATAGTGATTCTATTACAACATAACCTACAAGCTTATTTATTTACTTACATCAATACACTGTATGTCTCCACTAAACTATATCCAAGACATATATAGTTGAATCTCAATATTTTAATAATATATTTCTTTCCTTCTTGACAAAATAGAAACGGACAAATTCTGTGCTATTCATGCCTGTATAAGTATCTGTTCCAGCCTTGTGTTCTACAAATCTGAACTATGGCACTAGAAACCTGCAATGGGCCCATCTTTTTCTTATCTTTATCATTTCCCTTTGTTGTCTAAAAATTAGATGGCACAAACTTGGAATACCAGTCTAAATATGCCCAGATATGTCTTAGCGGCTTATTTAGCACATCATTAGATTTGTCTAGTTTTTTTTAGATCAACTAGTTATTGGATTACTTTGCTGTGCACTTAGTGGATGGAACTATTCTCTTTGGACTTCTTTTCCACTTATAAATCTGCTTAAATCATACTTGCCAACTTTTGAAAGTGACCTTCATGGAGATTTGTAGCTGTGGCAAGTGCCACCCCCAGAATTTGCATAACCATGCTCTCTTTGTACCCAGCCTCATCCTCTTACAAAAAGGCCACATCTACTACAACCGACTGTGTAACGGCTCTGGAGAAAGATAATTGAGGTGTTTGGCATCACCCATCTTTCTTGGACGATGCATACAAGTTGTGCCTGAACCTAAACCATTACACTTATACCAATATTACCATCATACAGTTACCATATAGTGGTAGATAACATTGTACACAGGCTTTGTAGACAATTAAGTGATTACAGTGCAGTTACATGCAGGGACTCACAAAAGATGTCTTCTATGACTGGCATTGTTCTCTTTCCCTTTTCTTCTCCAACCTGTCCAGACAACTATGATGACTTCTCCTGCCCACAAATCATCCCTGCAGAATTTACTGCACCTTAGAATTAAAATTTTTCTGAACTTCCCTACCTGTACTTACCCCTCTATTCAAACTCTACCTGGGGTGATAGTTGAGGGGGGGAGGGAGTTTTAGCTAGTGGTAAGGGGGCTATGGGTTGATAGGTGGAGGTGGTGAGGAGGTTGTGGGGGGATAAATGTTAGTAGTGATAGGTGGAGATGAGGGGAATATTGGGTAATTGGTGGAGGTTGGGAGGTTATGGGGTGATAGGTGGTGGGAGGTTTATGGAGTAATAGGTGGGGGTGGTGGGGATTTTATGAGGTGACAGTTGTATTAGTGTTGGTACTAGGATGCATAACACAATAGTGGGAAAGGGGAAGGAGAGAGGAGTACAGAGCACAGCTTATAATCTCATTGGGGTGGGGGCAGATGCAGGGGACCATACCCCCTGGAGATTGTGCTGTGGTAGCCCCAGATTGTTGGTAGTCCCAGAATCATATTGTTCAGGTTGGTCTTTGTACCCTGCAACCCCAGAAGATCAGCCACAGGCATGAACTTCAATGATTGCAGGAGATGGAGTTTAGCACTGTCATATTTTTTTGTAATGTTTTCATTTTTATACAGGTTTACTCTTTGGACTATATCGGACTCATTGACTCATTCTTAAATAAAATTGTGAAAGAGGGCTGTTGTAAATTTTTGTGCGTTTTGTGTGTGTTTTTTCTCCATTTTATTTCAGTGTTAATAATGGGGGCATCTGACATATACTATCGCTTAGATTTGGTATCAACAAGCAGTGTTTTTTTTTACATTTTTTACCCCAAGGCTTACGCTAACCATGTGCCCACTATTTTCCTGTACCAAATGCACCAATGGGGGCAGGGAAGAGCCAGGCTGCCATCAAAAAGCAGACCCTCTAATGTGATGGTCCACTTCTGGGGCAGCTGCGGGATGTTACTTTTAGGAGGGGAAGTACAAATATCCATGGAAATCTTCCCATTCTGTTTTGTATCAGGTTTGCAGCTGTCAGTTTTAACCTTGGCTAGTTTTTTGAAAATGGGGGGTGATCCCACATCTTTTAAAAATAATTTATTTATTAAGAATTCAAAAATGGGCAACTACTGTAATCATAAAAAAGAAAAAGTATTCTTGGGCTTACCCTTGCCGCGTTTCAACCTCAAATCCAATACTGCGTCCACAATCAACACCCGGATCCTTGGCCCACTTGATGTATATAAAGAATAAAAATATATAGACAATCAACTCTCTTTTACATGCCTACATATTTTTATCCTCTGTATGTATCAAAATTTGAACAAAGAATATACCCTTTTTTAGAATTTCAAAGCTGACCTTGATTGTGTACATTTTAATCATATAGTGGGAAAGCCTATGTTTAGATTCTAAATAAATAAAAAAAAAAAAACGATGTGAGGGACCCCATTTCCCATAACCAACCCCTGGTAAAACCGACAGCTGCAGCAAGATACTACCAGAGTAGGACGGTCCATGGATACTGGCTCCTTCCCAGCCTGGCTCCTTCTGTACAATCTACTGTATCCTCTGTTCCGGTATCTGGTCCATCGACCTCTCAGAGTACCCCACAAATAAGGGAAGTCCCAAAAAACAATTCAGGTCCATCTCAGCCCTCTTTTTTTGAGAAAATTGTAATGGACAAGCAGATAGTAATTCTAACAAATCATTGATTGAAGTGGAAAGACAACCAGATTATAAATTTGTCGGATAGGATTTTGACTGATTCTGAAAATCGCGTCTTGAGGAGAGGTCTTTCATTTGTACCCAATAGATCCCTTAATACTTTTGAGTGGATCAAAGATATCCACCTGTTTGCCAGAAGGCTTAAATGGAAAAAATATTTTAATTTAAGAGCTAACAGAGAATGTATGAGATTGGGTATCGAAAAAGAGGATCTAGTGGGAGTTCAGTCGTTGGTGGGCTTGTTAGAGGACAATGAAAAAGATAGATCTCTGGGTCCTTTTACCTCATGCCGTCCAAAAAGTACCAAAATGCCACCAGTTATGGATGATAATATTGACTTGTTTGTCCAGATGGTATGTGATGGTATTGAGAAGATTAAAATGGGAGAGAGATTGACTAACTATGATTTCAACTTACCGAGAGATGAATATGAGGCCCTTAAGAACCTTGAGAAAATCACAACTTTCATTAAGGCAAACTGACAAAGGTGTAAATTGTTATTCTTAATCACCTAGAATTAAAAAGAATAATGTGTATGATGAACTTGAATGATACACAAGGGTAAAAATTGGGGACCCAAACAAG
>JAODAL010024495.1:0-60466 GCA_025379985.1 Phyllomedusa bahiana | reverse complement strand
GGCATAATAGTACTGGAGGTTTGGGGTGGTTAAAAGGGGGAAAATAGCATGTGGGATGGTACATGGTTTGGGGAAGGAGAGGGAGTTTATTGGATAAAACTTGTTGGGGAAAGTAGGGTGGTAAATAGGAGGCAGATGACGCAAGGTAATGAAAATAAAAGCAGGTAAAAAAGGAGTAGCAAAAAGTTAGCACTTTAAAAAAAGGCGAGACCCCCTTCCCCCTTCTGCTCACTTCGGTCAATTCGGGGATAATTCTGGGTTTTTCCACTTCCTAAATTGCACTTAAAAATTTTGGGCACGGAAATTTGGCCCCCAGACCCGGATATATATTGAAAGTACTTGTTTTTACAAGATCTTTAACTAAAAGCAGCAATCCTTGAGGGGAAATGCCCCCCTTTAAGTAGACAACCAAAACACTTTTCATTCCCGGTTTCACTGCGGGGGGGTTTTCTCTTAGGCCGATTATCGATGCTGGGGCCGCTTAATCCTCTGTAGCCTTCCTGTGCCGGGCACATAGGTGCTCACTCCCCCAGATGTAGACACAGTCTTAACATTTTCCACCTTCATGCTGTTGTGACTACAGCAAATAAAGGGGGAGGACTGTGTTTGTGTAGAGCAGGATGAAGAGGCGCATAGCATAGACCTGCGATGTGGAGTCCGGGTTATGGTGATAAGCAGTGCCTGGGAACAGAATAGATTCCGAGTCCTTAAAAGGGGTCCTAAAAGTGCTCCTCGACACCCCCCCGATCTAGAAAATATCCAACTGCGGCCCCCACACAGTGAAAGGGCACAATTTTTCGTTTTTTTCATTCTCGGCCTATGTGCTGGATGGCATCCACAACTGTTAAAGGTTTTCCAGGCCCCCATTTTTGACAAATCGGTTTGGTTTTTACATTGGAAAAAAAGGAGAACAACATCCAAAAATCTGAAGTATTTTCATTCCTCCATTTAAATGAAAATTTTTCAAAAACCAATATTAGACAACATAGAAATCTGGTGTAAAACAGTTTATATACACTGGGGTAGCCCCAACGGCTTTTTTTGGGGGTATTTCGCGGCGTCTGCATTCATAGAGCGAAATTTCCCCATTCATACGGAAATGCACATTTCTCATGAGAACTAGGATTACGCCCCCTCTCCCCGGGCACAAATACAATCATTTGTCCGCGGGAGAAAAGTGGAAAAGCCGACTCCACAAACCCCCATTTAAATTTTGCGGGCGTACTGTACGCCCCGCAATTAAGCCGTGTGAACTTGCCCTTAGGCCTCGTTCACACGGCTGAGTTGTGCACGGATTTCAGCCGTATTGCGCGCCGTATTTGCGCTTCAATACGGCTGAACTCCGTCCCAGTCATTACGGAACCCACATTTAAGAGAACTGGGGATTACGCCTCCTCCCCCGGGGCGACAATAGATAAATTGTATGCCGGGGAGATAATGTCAGTTATGGGCCGGGGGGCGCCCCCCCACCCGCTTCGGGGGTTAGCGCTGAGTAATTGGGGGGGCGACTGTACGCCCCGAAATTGGCAGTGTGAACATAGCCTTTAGACACTGAAAAACCGTCGCTTAACATATCCAATTATTTACACACTTTAACAAAGGTATAATCAAAACATGTAACATAAGCAGTATGACCAAGCACCAAAAGTATCACATACAGTATAAATACAATAAAATCGAATGTAACTTACTCATATATAAAAACAACCTGTAGAAAACGGAGGGTAAAAATCTTTTAATAAATCAACTGCGCATGCGCCCCATGTGCATCAGCCATTGGGTGCATGCGCAACATATGCAGTCATGTAAAAAACCCAGCGGGGTCAAGTGACCACTTATGGATGAAAATTCCCAGCATTTGATATCTTCCATATCTGATGCACATGGATAACGATAGCCAATCAACTATTCGCCTCTCTTTCTAACCAAGAGACCGCCTGTATTGCCGGATATAGTATTAATAATCGTATTAGTGTTTTCTTGGCTTATGCCAGGCCAGTATGCATTGAGGTTACTTATTTTTATTTTTTGAACTTTATTGGAAACGCGGTCTACCACACTTTTCAATACAGAGATACAACATAATGTAAAAGTACACTGCATATATATGTACAGTTGAAACCGGAAGCTTCCATACACTATATAAGAAGACACATATATGTAGGTTTTCTCACTCTCTGACATGAAAGCAGAATAAACCCTTTCCCGTTTAGGGCAATTGGGGAACCAGATTATTTCATTTGCCAAATGCCAGAAAAATGAAAAATGAGAAATTTAAAGGAGTGTCTCCCTTTAGGTTTCAAAAGGGGGAAGGGAAAATACCGCCCTTCCGGGCAGACGACTCTTTCATAATGCTCTTTGATACAGCTTGTACACTCCCTGCTCTGCTTTCGATGCTAAATTTGATCAGTTAGCTTCTCAAATACTAAACAGGACTTCTTTTAAAATTGATCCCCAAAACAAAAACCCCAATTACAGTTCTTTTTTTTACAAAAAAAAGTTTTTTTACTGCTGAACATTCACTCACTTTTATCTCTTTTGAACAAACCAGGGGGATTTTTTTTACAGGTTTTTACTGGGGAAAACTGAAATACCCAGGGAAGGTCATAAATCACTTGTATCTCCTTAGGAAAACAGAGGAACAAAGCAATATATTTGGAAAATGTCTTTATTTTGTGTTCCCTACAATTTGAAAGCTATTCTTTGTAGCGAGACAACCCCATTAAGGCATTTTTATAACTTTCTGCAAAGTCAAAAGTTTCCATTCACTAGGATTACTCTGCCTTTAAACCATTTGGGACAGCCCATATGATGAGGTCATGTCTTTGGAAGCTTCTGATAGGTTTATTGACAACATCTGAGTTAATTACAGACACACCTGTGGGATGCATTTTATTGCACACCAGAAACGCACTGCTTCTGTGTGTAACATCATGGGAAAGTCTAAACAAATCAGCCAAGATATCAGGAAGAGAATTGTGGACTTGCACAAGTCTGGATCATCATTGCATGCAATTTCCAGATACCTGAAGGTGCCTCTTTCATCTGCACAAAGAATTATACACAAGTACAAACAAGATGGGAATGTCTAGCCATCATACCACTCAGGAAGGAGACGCGTTCTGTATCTCAGAGATGAACGTGCTTTGGTCTGACATGTGCATATCAACCCAAGAACAAAAGCAAAAGACCTTGTGAAGATGCTGGCAGAAGCTGGTAAGATGGTGTCAGTGAAACGAGTATTGTATCAACATGAGCTAAAAGGCCAGTCTGCCTGGAAGAAGCTTTTGTACATGTAGCAGCAATCTGTGTTACTAAGACTGCTTTTCCACTTGCATTGGAGGCTCCGGTGCGGATTCTATCATTATGGAAGGGAAGAAAAGCGCAGCGTGCATTGCTGTTTCCAACAAAATGATGGATACCTTTTCAAGACCTGACAAACCGTGCTATAAATTCAATAGGGTTCATCAGGCAACATTGTTGTGCGATTTGTTTAGCACTTGGTCATCTTGTGTTTCTGTGACGGAACAGAGAAATGGAATTGAGGACACAGAAGTGAATTAAGCCGTAGAAAGAATATAGGTCAGGCCCCATTCACAGCCTATTTGTGGCAACCGTCGGGATACCGTAAAAATGTATCCCACTGGATACCACGATGGGAGCCATAGACTTTGGTAGGGCACACACCGTCCTAGTCGGACTACATTTGCCTTGTTCGGTGACCATATACAGTTTCCACATTGGATACAAAAGCCTGGTCTATCACGCTTTTGTGTCCAATGCACTAGCGAACTTATTCGGTTTAACAGGGTAATTGTAGTCCAATTAGAACTGTGCTTCTCGTACAGAAGTGTATTCCCCTGTCACTGTCCTGCTGTAGTAGCCGTCGGGATGGATATAATATATATATATATATATATATATATATATTATATATATATATATATTATATTTATATATATATTTATATATATATATATTATATATATATATATAATATATATAATATATATATATTTATATATATATATATATATATATATTTATTAAAAATTATTATATGATATCCTGATGAATACCATGAACCGGCTGCCAAAACATTAAGTGAATGTGGCCTTATCATAAACAGTTAAGGGAAATAATTGATTTGCATCCGTTTTCTAACCAGTTCTTTGCGTAGCCATTTATCAAAGAAAGTGGCTTGACTTGTGGGAGGCACAGCTGAACATTTTTACTGTAATTTAGCCCCAAATAAATTACAGCTGAAATCCCCGCCAGCTCATAGTAAAATGAAAACCATGTAACAAGCTTGACAGAAATCTCCGGTCTGTCCATGCACGTCTGCCGGTGGTTAGGCTATGTTCACATGGCTTATTGCGGGGACGTATTTCGCCCGCAATTACGCCGGCTGCCGTGCAGCGGGGGAGGGGGGTTGCGTCAGCCGGCGAAAAATTGCGGCGAAATTGCGTATACGCCGTGAATAAGTAGCAGAGGAGCTGTAATCCATAGTTCTCTGAGAACTGTGGATTACCGTAATGACTGGGACGTATTTCAGCCCGTAATTCGCGCAGTACGACGCGAAATACGTCCCAAAATAAGCCGTGTGAACATGGCTTTAACCACCAAGAACATTTTAACTCCCTGAAGCTTCAGCCGCTTTCTGCTCGTTCCTGCAGGCATTTTGTTGCATTCAGTAATCACCTTTTATATGTTGTGAGTTTTTTTGTTTTTTTTTTCCTTATTTCTTTGTAATATATTCAGTCTCCTCTGTAGGAGACAAGTTGTAACAGGAAAGCTCAACATATTCTTCAGTTTTCTAGTTTTAACTATTCTACTATTTTCAGAAGGACATTTATGTGGACAAGAGGAAACTTTTTGGCTTGGTGATAGGAGGCTGAGTAGTTCAGGGCCTTGACACACAGGAAACGGTTGTGTAGAGCCCAGGAGATCGGGTGACAAAGGGATTGGTTCTTCTGGATAAACTTTTGAAGGCACAGCACTGTGATCCTGTCTACCAAGGGTTTCATAATGAGAGATGAAACGGGGGGCATATCCTGAGATTGGGAAGGAAGGAATTGGAGAGACAAAGCACAGCAAAGGATTCTGGGATTTGTAGTTTTACAAATATATACGTATAGTATACACCGGGTGTTTTGGAGAGACGCGCTGATCAGTGCGTAATCCCAAAGCATGGGAGGGGGGGGGGGTGGTGGGAGCAGCCTCATAGACAGTCATTGACAGCGGCACGTATTCGCTGCTATCAATTGATATGTCACTTCTCCCCCGCACGTACAATATGATCATATTGTACGTGCGGCAGGAAGACGCGTAACCCATAGCTCTGAGTACAGTTACATAGCTCTCTTACGGTACAAAAAAAAAAAAAGGGAACGGAATAAAGACTCGAACATGACATTGGGGGGTTTTTAAAAAAAAAAAAAAAAATTAATTTGACATATATTGATGTTTATTACGTTCTTGAGCCTGATCTCTTTTTATTTGTTTTTCTTTACTGAAATTAGATAAATTATGCGCGGCTTATAAACAGTTGAACCATTTTTGGTTTGCTTTAAAAAATGCATATATTCCAGTGCAGTTTTATTTTTTTATTCATACATTTTCATTTTTTTTTTTTTTTTTTTTTTTTAATAATGCTCCAAATGACAAATGGTTATTCTGTATCCATTTTTGGGGGGGGTATTGGACAGAGAGTAGTAAGTGGTTAATATTACTCCATTGTTGGAAACTTCAAGTTAAGTGTTGAAATCCTATAGTCTGAGGATATTTATAGTATTTCCTCTGTGTCCAGCATCTGTCTAGGCTTTTGTCTATTGTCTTTTGCATACTTTGTGAGAAACGGTTTCTAAAGTACCAGTGTTCATTCACTAATAAAAAAAAAAGTAAGATTTCTGATAAATTCCAGTGTTGTAGAAGCAGTTTTCTAATACACACGGTATAAGCCTTGTAGATGTGCTGCAGAGTTCAGGTAACTAGTATATGCCTTCTCTGAAACATGTATGATGAGCTATATCAGCCATGTGTGATAAGCATACAGCATTTCAGAGGGTGCTTTCACACGCTGCGATCTTGGTGCATTTTTTCACTGGCAGTCCTTTATTATCAGCAAGCTTCTTTCAGTTTTCTAAGTTGTTTGAAAAGGTCACACATAGATAGTATTGTCAAAAAAAGACATATGTCCATGAAGTTTAACCAAGGATGAGGAAAGATGTGGATGAAGGGAGGGGGATAGCGGATTATTAAGCTTAGTTTACCTCCTACTGATGAAGACTTGGAATCCATAAGGCAAGAACCAGTCTGCCCTGAATAAATATTTAACTCCTGCGCCCACAATTGCCAACTGACTGGATCTAGAATTTTATACTGCTACGCAAGTATAAATATTTTTAGTTTTAACTAGTCAGGGCTGAGGAGTCGGTGCCCATTTTGCATGAGTCGGTGTCGTTATAAAATGGACCGACTCAGACTTCCAAAATATATAATAAGTTGGTCCAGTTAGTTCAATGCGCTGCCAAGAACAAGAGGAATTGGGTCCGGCCAGTGCTACTGCTCCCATATCTTCAGCCTCATCACATGAGGAGTGTAATTGATGACATGGAGCAGGGAAAGTGTTGCCGCAGGGGATAAGAGTCTGCTCCCATAGGAAACAGATCAGACTTCAGCAAAAATTTTTACCTGCTTTCAAAGAAGTAGAAGAGTTCAACCATTCATCAGACCTGACTGTGCCTGAGGCAGTTCCTTTATACCCTGACATTGTTAGAGATGTTGCCCCTGTGGTCATCGCTTTGCCTCCAACCCAAGTTAGTGTAGAGAGGCTGTTCTCTAGTTCTCTTCTATGAAGGATCTGATGGAGGCGATACTATTTTGTCAGAACCAATTCATAGACTCCACAAATGTTATTCAGGACATTTTTGTTGAAAACTAATTTTTCCCCACTTACTGCAGCATTTTTCGTATTTACAATTTATACAGTTTTTTTTGTGTTCTAAAGCTGTAACCAATAAATATATTTTACACTGACATGTAAAAGGGGTAACAAAGTTTTGAACTTTTGACTTTCAGGCTCCATATTTCACCATCCACTACAGCTTTGAATGCGAGACTCCCATCATTTTATAGACCATTAACTTGGCTCTCATACATCACTTTGACCTGCAACTATTTAGCATATGCTTAGTTCTGCAGATTGTCATGTAACTGCATTGTTACTGTTTTTTGCTCCTGGTGGTGGGAGAATCTTTTTATAGTTGTTACTACAAATTACAACCTGTTTTTGACATTCCCTAATAGCTGTTTATTAGGCTGATTCCCAAGCGAAATCCAGCTCATTGATAGCATCTCTCGGCCAAGAAAATTGCCAAACTGCATCATGTGGGTCCTGACAGCTGGAAGTATATGGAATGAAGTCCGTCCATCCATTCAGAAGCCAAGAGGTGACGTCCCGGGGAAATATCGGAGTCCTCAAGTCGCTCATCACAAGGTCGATCAGTTCTAACGTGACAGACACGGCAGTGGAGGCGGCTCGTAGGCTTCGTAAGAGTGAGATCACAGATGTCCATGTAAAGCACCAGGCAACACAGGTCTGGAATGATGCCCGAAAAAAGGTGAAGAAGCCGCGACTTCACTCTCGTCATAAGAAGCGTTGGCTCGAGTTTGCAAAAAAAAAGTACGAAAAATTTAACATTTCCTCACTTCCTTGTCTTGAGGCATTTCCACTGAAGTTGGATCAGCAGAAATTTGATGTTCCACTATCATTCCAAATCCAGACCTGGAATGCAACTGCAATATTTCATTTCATCTAGGATGAAGTATTTTAGTGCTCCCTTTTTATTTTGAGCAGTGTATCTAGCTAGCAAGAGGGAAGTCTCGTTTGTTATCGGATAGGATATGCCAAAAATGTCTGGCAGGTGCAGATCACACCTCTGGGACCTGCAACGATGGTAAGAACGGACACCCAAACTTTTCCATGTAGAAGGCTCTTTCCTTTCATTTTAAATAGTATTTCCGAGTTCAGTCTTCGTAGAGAGCACAGCGCGCCTGCAACCAACTCGTTTCCATCTCCTAACCCAGAAGTTAGGACAACTGCACTTCATACAGGGTGGTTATAATTTATGTGCACCCATCTGTTACGTTGTTAACAATCGTGTGTGTGTGTGTGTGTGTGTGTGGTGTGTGTGTGTGTGTGTGTGTGTGGTGTTGTGTGTGTGTGTGGTGTTGTGTGGTGTGTGTGTGTGTGTGTGTGTGTGTGTGTGTGTGTGTGTGTGTGTGTGTGTTGTGTGTGCGTGCGCGTGCGTGCTGACCATCTGGACCCTCAATAGCAGTTATGGAGAAAGAGGGAACCCCCATAGTATAGAACACAGAGTGCGGCGCACGCGCGACCACCTGTATATTCTCCTTAGCTGACTCATTCCAGTCTCCTAGCCTGGAAGTTGGGAGATGGCAATAACCCTTTGTTGGATACCCCCTTTAATAATGACTTCATATAGGTTAGTTATAATTCATGTGAACCCACCAATGCCTGTGACATTAACAACCTAATGTGTGTGCGGCCTCTTGACCGTCCCGACCCTCTGTAGCTGATATGGGGGAAGGCGGATTAGGCATGTTGGATTTCAGCTCCCAGAGGAGATAACTTGTTGTCAGTGGCGTTTGGCAGGAGCTTATTCCTTTTCCCACTGGAATAAACCTAAATGCTTGGCGCAGATACAAGATATGAAACCCATCATCTTTTAATACCTGCTTTGTTTTAAGCAGATAAGCCACCACATAGACGTGCATTGGTCACCTTGTCAGCTTTACCTTTAAATCCTCATCTCGTTTCTGTGGCCAGGGTTCAAAATGCATAGAATAGAAATTGGAACTACTCTCTTAAAGCATTTAATGCTTCCTAGTGACGCACTCCCCATAGAGTAGCTTGTGCTTTATATCTGATGACGGCTGGGGACTGACTTCTCTGTTTGTGGTGTAGTGCCTGGGTTTCCTACGGGCGCTCTTCACACTGTGCTGCCGGTGCTCGTCAGATAAGCAGAGCTGGAGCGCAGCTGCTGCTGATGTGGCAGTGCTGGGCGCACATTCCTCCCTGCCTCTGCTGGCAACACATATTTGTTGTTTAAAGGTCATAGCAATTCAGACTGAAAAAATAGACTTCAGTTTACAGGCGGGATCGCTGAGAACTTTCCCATAGTTGTTTTTCACGTGTGGACGGCGCTGGGCTGCTCCGCTGTGGAGGCTGCACGTGCTGCTGGAGGTATAGAGCACGAAAGCACCTCATGCCTTCTGCATGGTATGTGCACTTCATGCGTTCACTTAAAAAAAATCCTCTATATAACCCCATTCTTATATAAATCCTATAGAACCACATTATTATAGAAATCCTCTATATAACCACATTCTTATAGAAATCCTCTATATAACCACATTCTTATAGAAATACTATATAAACCACGTTCTTATAGAAATCCTATATAGAACCACATTCTTATAGAAACCATATAGAACCACATTCTTATAGAAATCCTATATAGAACCACATTCTTATAGAAATCCTATATAGAACCACATTCTTTTAGAAATCCTATATAGAACCACATTCTTATAGAAATCCTATATAGAACCACATTCTTATAGAAATCCTATATAGAACCACATTCTTATAGAAATCCTCTATAGAACCACATTCTTATAGAAATCCTCTATAGAACCACATTCTTATAGAAATCCTCTATAGAACCACGTTCTTATAGAAATCCTCTATAGAACCACATTCTTATAGAAATCCTCTATAGAACCACGTTCTTATAGAACCCCCTATAGAACCACGTTCTTATAGAAATCCTCTATAAACCACTTTCTTATAGAAATCCTCTATAGAACCACATTCTTATAGAAATCCTCTATAGAACCACATTCTTATAGAAATACTCTATAGAACCACATTCTTATAGAAATCCTCTATAGAACCACATTCTTATAGAAATACTCTATAGAACCACATTCTTGACCAAGCTTTTTTTTTAAATTATTTTTTTTTAATTTTGATGTGTTTTTTAATAAATGCGAGTTTCAACACTGTAAGGCTATGTCTACACAGCACCAGTAATACTGGTGGATTTATTGAATCTGCCGAGAATCCAACAGTACACTGTGCCGCATGCACAGCAATAAAAAAAATTCTGTGCTGTAGTCTACACAGCACAGATTTTTTTCGAAAGTTTTTAAAACCCGGCGGATCTTAAAACATGTTGGGTATTCTCCCTGCATTTGCTGTCAGCCGACTGTAGATCCGAAAAAACATCCGTGGATTCAGCGCAAATGTGTGGCAAAAAAAAAAAAAAAAACACGGTCCAGCAATGTTAAAATGCGGTCGGCCTCTGGATGAAATATTAACATACGCTGTGTGGATTTAGCCTAAGGCTATGTTCACACGGCGTAATTGCGGCGCGTACAGTACAGCCGCAACTGCGCCGTGTAATTTGGGAGTCGCGCTGATCAGTGCGTACTCCCGAAGCACGGGGGGGGAGGGGGGTGGCGGCAGCCTGCCAGCCCCATTGACATTCATTACTCGCGGCGCGTATTCGCCGCAAGAAATTGACATGTCACTTATCTCCCCGCATGTACAATACGGTCGTATTGTATGAGCAAGGAGAGAAGGCGTAATCCATAGTTCTCTATGAGAACTATGGATTACCTTAATTTCGGCGCGCATCTCGCTCGTATTAGAGCGCAAATACAACGTGAAATACGTGCCGAAATTACCCCGTGTGAACATAGCCTAAGGGTTTTCGTCGAGGGTTTCCAACTCTGTCTTTCGGAATCACCCATACAAATTAATAGCCAGGGCAAAAACCGCGGCGAAAAACTCTTCAAAAACGCGTAAAAAAAAAAACCAAAACGCTCCGAGGTTTTGAAGCTCTCCATGGATTCCTGTGGGGGTTTTCAGCGTTGGAAAAAACTTCAAGAATTGACATGACGCTTCTTTTTCAGTCCAAAGAAGTGCGGAAAAACCTCATGTGTGAACTGCAGTGCTCTTTTACATAGGAATCAATTAAAATGAATGCGCCTCTCAAAGGAGGCTCATACAGCTGAAGAGATCGCTGCCCGGGCCATGGCAGCGCCTGGATGCCGACGGCTGACTCGAGTGTAAGCCAAGGAGGGCTTTTACAGCACATTTTTTGTAAAAAATAAAAACATGATGTACCACTTTCTATTATTTTTTCAGTATTTTATCTTTTGCTTTTAATTTTTTTTTTTTTTTTTTTCAGAGTTTTTTTTTACTTTTATAACTTTTTTTCGATACCATTAAACCATAAATTATACCTTATTTTAAAAAGATAATGTGGTTGTAACTGTGACACTGACTGCTGTTAGGGTGATGCCTACTGATTAGTAAAAAAAAAAAAAAAGCTACGTAGCTAATCTTCTTAATAGACCTTTGTGCTGTCAGGGCTGTATAGGCTTTTCAATCAATATCCGTCCATGATTATCTGCCAACTTGTAAACACGTTGTAAAATACTCAAGAATTGTTAAATAGGTAAATATTTTTTTAATTGATGTGTAGTGTGTATTTTATGAATGGACTTTATAATTATATCAGATTTTATTATAGGAAATTAGAATACAATATTATCAAAACATATTCAGATGTATTCCATGGAAAAGCTGTAAGCTTTATTATCCCTAATGCAGTCCACTTGTTGCTACCTTTTGGTCTGTTTTAGTATACGCTTTCTTTGTGGGATGGAATAGTGGTGTAAAAAAAGTGATGTCGCATTAAAGAGTTATTCCCACGTAAACGGATGCGATCATTATCCGTTTCCTAACCGACACCAATGGCACCTGATGGACCCTGCTGACTAGACTGGGACCTATTGCGTTTTCGTCATGGTGTCCATTACTTTAATGGAACATAAGGTGCTATTTCCAAAGCGATTGTTTCTGCCATTTTTGTTAGAATCTACAATGGAAATTCCAAATGAAACCCCCAACAAAGAGGTAGACATCGATCAATGCAAAGCCATTTGGGCACATAAGGCCCTTTGGGAACCCACGCCTACCTTAAAGGGGTTTTGCCACGATCTAATGTTAACGTGGGATCCTCCAAAATGGGTATTTAATCACTTTTTCTAAATATGTCATTAAAGTGAAGCTTGTGAAATCTACAGCCTTCCTTACATGCCCTTAGCTTCCTGAAAGTTTACATTAGACAGGACCAGGAGCTGATCTGTCCACACTTGCGTTGTTTGCACTTATCATCGGAAGGCAGGGAACATGAACAAGCTCTGAAGGGACTGGAGAGAAAATATCCTGTGTCTTTTGTATAGAGAATCCACTGGTTGTAATGTAATTATCTGAGTAAACATGCAGAGGCTCCCTGCTCAGCCCTCTCCCCCTCCCCCCTGCATCAGTTTGTGAAGAAATGAAAGAAAGCTGCCTGCTCTGAGTTTATCTTCTCTCCTGTGCACAAAACAGTTATCCCCTGTGGATTAGCCAAACAACGATAACTCAACTACAGAGACTGAATATCAGGAACATGCATGGGAGGTGGAGTGATGACATCACAGAGGAGGTACTTGTTTTTTTTTAAACACAGAAACACAACGCCCCTTTTTTCAAGCCTCAAGAGGGGAGTATCAGCCTGTTAGGTAAGGAACTTACTTCTTGGCAAAGCCCCTTTAAGACTGGGGGGTCACCATGCTGCCCGTCTGTATTCATGCCACAGGAAGCTGAGAAATGGTCACACACATGGATCTCTCCTTTTACCTCTGTCGGAGGTTGCATTTGGAATTTCTATTGTCAGTTCCAACAAAAATGGCAGGAAAAATGGCTCCACATGTAGCACCGTTTCTTCCATTAAAGTAATGGACACCATGACAAAAATTCAATGGGCCCCATTCTAGTCAGCAGGGTCCATCAGGTGCCATTGGTGTCTATTATGAAACAGGTAACACTGGCATCTGCTTACATGGTGGATTTTTTCCAAGGAATGGGGCTAATTGGTGTCTTGTCTACCGACACTGTGCCCATACAGAATCTGTGGAGTAAGTAGCATTTCACTTTAGAGAAAAGATGGTTTTGGGGTGACTGAATAAATAGGTGTAAATTTATCAAGGGTGAATATAGAGCTCTAGCTTATGGTCTATTGCACAGGTGTCAAACTGCGGCCCTCCAGCGGTTGGGAAACTACATACTTACTACATGCCCACTGTTGTATAATCTATAACAGTGGGCATGATGGGAGTTGTAGTTTCCCAACAGCTAGATTGACAGTTTGACCGCAGTTTGACACCCCTGGTCTATTGGTACCCAGGACATGGGGAGGCATCCTCTACGTCTGGAGGAAAGAACATTTCTACACCAACATAGAAGGGGATTCTTTACTGTAAGAGCAGTGAGACTATGGAACTCTCTGCCAGAGGAACTTGTATGGTGAATTCACAAAATGAATCTGAAAGAGGCCTGGATACATTTCTAGATGTAATAATGTAACGAGTGAAGGTTCTTTATCCCGGGCTTTATGTCCCTAAGCTGAGGACAATTGGCTTCTGCCTCCTGGGGGGGGGGTTTTGCCGCCTTCTAGAGCAGCACTGTATCCTGAACTGGATGGACATCTGTCTTTTTTAGCCTTATAAGCGATGTAACATATTTTTTATGGGGGAGATCAAATCAAAAGTATTTCAACTGAATATAATAGACATTTCCGTGTGTAGTTTGCACAATTCCTACACAAGTGAAGTGGGCTTGATTCAGCAAAGAAGTATAATTTTTGGGTTATGGAAAATTCTACATTTTTTTTATTACACAGGCAGTCCCCAGGTTACGAACGGGATAGGACTGTAGGTTTGTTCTTAAGTTGAATTTGTAAGTAAGTCGGAACAGGTACATTTATTAAATGTAACTCCAGCACAAAAGGTGTTTTTTTTTTTTTTTTTTTTTTTTTTTGGTTTTTTTTTTATGGTTTTGGGTAGAGCAGGGAAGGGTTTATAGATTTGTTTTGCTGTCTGTGCCCCTGTTAAGAAGATTTCACCTCATGTGCTGGCACTTGTCGTTCTACAGATACTATCTGCTGTGAAACATGGAACTACAAGTGCCAGCATGCCCCATAAGTCTCCGTTTGTAAGTATGGGACAGATGTAAGTCGGAATTGTGTAAGTTGGGGACTGCCTGTACTTTCTTCACAGTTTTCAATAAAAAAGAGAAGGTTCCTTTTGAATGACTAAGTCGAGGTGTTGAAATTCATGAGAAAATTATGTAAAAAATATTTTACAAAATTGGATAGCTTCACTGAATTTTGCTGACATCCGGAGAGCCCCTTTAATCTGTATTAGATTTAGAGCCCATGTAATAGAAAAGGTTTTTCCAGTCCAAAACATGTTTGTTTTAAGAAGTTTTTTTTGTTCCTGATATTATTTCTTTTCTTCTTTATAGAGGAAGCTCTCATGTGAAGATGATCCCTCATTACAAGGAGGAACAATGTGCCCCAGCATTAAATTTAGAGACCAAGAAGGTTCTGGATTTACAGGCTCCAATTACAAGGTATGTATAATGGACTTGCAGAACGTAGTAAACCATACAATTTATAGTTTTTTTTGTTTTTGTTTTTTTTTTTCTTTTCTTTTTTAATTACATGTTTGGTAAGTGTCCGTTCATTGTTTGGTTTTCTTCTCCAGTATCCAGTCCATGATGGATGACCTTCTGGTGGCCACAGAGGATTGCTTGCTTCACCTTATTCATTGGGAAGGCATGACAAATGGAAGGAAAGCTATCAATTTGGCTACCATTCCTTTTTCAGTTGACCTGCAGCCATCCAGAGGTACCGTGATCCTACAAGTTTAAAACCAGTAATGAAAATTCATAATTTTTTCTAGTGAACGGCAGACATACTGGAATTCTAACTTGAGGCCCAGGCGATGCAACCAATATTTTTTATTATTATTTTTAGGCGATGTTCACACGGCTTATTTCAGAACGTATTTACATCGGATTGCCGATCGTAAATACGTTCTGAAATCAGTTGAAAATCAGTTGCAAATAAGCTTCACTAAGTGTGGCACGTATTTGTAACTGATTTCCCGACGGATTCACCATCTACAATCATTGTAGGTGGTGAATCCGTCCGGAAATAATTGACATGCACATTGTTTTTCCGTCCGGATTGCCGTCGTCAATCCGCGGCGGCAATCCGGCACGGAAATACGCGTCGTGTGAACGACGAGCCGTATTTTCTATTGAAATCAATAGAAATTAGGCTGTGACTTATTTCTGACTGATTTGCCGACGGATTGACAATCGTCAATCCGTCGGCAAATCCGCGGCGAAATAAGCCGTGTGAACGAGGCCTTAAGGCTATGTCCACCCGGCGTCTTTCTGCCACGTATTGAACGCTGGCAGACAGAAGTGATCTGTTGCTTTTTTCAGGCGAATACACGGCGGGGATAATGAATGTGAATAGGCTGAGCAGCACGTTCTTCTAAACACACGGCGTCTTGCAGTGCACACAGGTACGCGGCGCAAGACGCCGTGTGAACATACCCAAAGGGTATTTTAACACGGCTTATTTGGCCGCGCAATTCGCTTATACCTGGCAAAATATGCTATGGATTACGCGTCGTCCACCCGCACGTACAGTACAGTACACGTGGAGGGGAGAGCGGGGGGGGGTGAGATTGGTATGTCAATGGGGCCGGCGGGCTGCCACCACCCCGTGCTTTGGCAATCAGTGCGTGCTTCCATATCCTTAGGGGATGTTCACACGGCTTACTTTGGGGTGCATTTTGTCGTGTATTTCGCAGCGTACTGCGCTTAATACGTGGGGAAATGCGCCCCATAATTACGGTAATCCATATCTCTCATAGAGAACTATGGATTGCGCCTCCTCTCCCCGCTTGTACAATACGATCGTATTGTACGCGCAGAGAGATAAGTGACATGTCAATTATTTGCGCCGGATACGCGCCGCGAGTAATGCATGTATATGGGGCCGGCGGGCTGCCGACCCCCCTCCCTGCCCATCCCGCGGGAGTACGCGCCAATTAGAGCGAGCTCTCGAAACACACGATGTACTGCGGCGCGGCCTGTATGTGTACATATCCTAAGGCTATGTTCACACGGCTTAAAATGGGACGTATTTCAGTCCGTAATGCGCAAATTACGGCTGGAATACGTCCCAGTCATTGCAGTAATTCACAGTTCTCATTGAGAATCTGCGAATCTGCCGCCGGGGGATATAAGTGACGTGAATTACTAGCGGTGTAGCGGCCCCCCGCTCCCGTCCACACGCCGTAATTGCGGGGCGTAAGTACGTCCCGCAAATAAGCCATGTGAACATAGCCTAAGGGTGAAAATTTTCCCACCTTATCTCTGTACTTTAAAAGAATATTTTTTTTATTTCTTTTTATGTTAGAGTTCGCTATTATTATGACCACCAGCAATAAGGTCCTGGTGGGTTGTGACTGCATCTCACAGCTGCTGGGGGGTCCAACACCACCATCGAGGTGCTCCCACAGATGCTCAGTTGGGTTTAAATCTTGGGAACAAAGGGGCCAGGGTAGTACGTCAAAGTCTTGGTGATCCTATGCCAATCAATTACGTTAACTGTAAGCTGGGCACCAAAATCTAAGAGTGATGACACATTACAAATGAATGAGGAGCTGCAAAGGATTATGATGACCCCTCCATCTATTGAGAGTCTGCATAAAGTCCACACGCTAGAAATGTTGGATGCATATGAATAATAGGGTAACCTAAAGACCGTACAAATTGGGAGAAGTACAATAAAATATTGATTTTCCACATGGATAGGTGGGCCCAGAGAATGTCATGAAAACATTCCCCAGACCATAACACTGCCACCACCAGCTTATGTTCTTCCAGCAGTGGTTGCAGGGTGTTTCTTCTCTGATGTTCCTTGCTTGACACGCCAACGTCCATCCATTTAGTGAAGCAGAAAATATGACTCATTGGAGAATACAACCTTTTACCAATCGGCATAGGTCCAAATGCAATACTGCCATGAAAATTGCAGCATTTGGTTAGCAGAGGTGCATTGACATCGGTCTGCTCCAGAGCCCTGTACGCAGCTGGTTTCACTGCACTGTGTAAGTAAGACACATGTCTAGCAGCCACCCTGGTTCATTTTGGCGGTGAGCTGCTCCACTGTAGCTTGTCGGTCCACTCTCACCCACCTTTGTATCCGGTGTTCACATCAAGTCACTTATTCACAATGGCACCATGTGTCCACTCACAAAACACTTTCACCACAGCAGCAGTTTATGAAATGCACAGGTTCAGAAACACCGCCCCCCTTAGCCCACCCCGAATAATCATCACTTTTTTGCAACTCTGATATATCTCCCCTTTTACCCATGATAAAAACGAGCGGTGTGCGCAGACAGCCATTCACATACATTATATACCCGCCAGGCCAGGTCATAAAATGTGACGTCCTTCATGAACTTTGCACTGCTGAGGTTGAAAGCAAGAAGTGCTCATAATAATGTGACTGTACTCTATATAACAGATTAAATAATTTAATATTTTGGTTACCTATGGAAAAGAAACTGCGATTCCGCTGTTTTAGGGCTTTGTTTTTAGGGTGTTGCCCTTGCCGTGTAAGTAATACATTAACTGTGTTCTGGTAGTTAAACTATATAATTCTGGTTTTACTAAAACAAGCTTTCCTGTAAAAACCCTGGTGCACCGACGCCATTTATTTTACAATTTTTAGACTGTTTTTGTCATTTTGGACTCAGCTGTGCAATTTATGAAAACAAAGGCTGTCAAAAAATGTTTTTAAAAGTAGATTTACATTTTTTACAGCTTTTTAGACCGTCAAATATTTTTTTCGACCTTTCATGGAAAGTGTTGAATTCTACGGAGGATGGAACGCGAAAGTTTGATAACAGATGGTTTTAGAATTAAAAATACATTGGCCGCTTTGTTGTATGTGCGGTGATTGGCAAACTCGTACCAGTCGATCACTGGAAAAGACTATAAAACGTAACTTTTAATGGTACAAAATAAAAAATGAAAAATACACAGAAATCTAACTATATCCAAACAGTAATGGGACAACTAACCCTACAAACCCCTATATCTTACACTATCTGAGAATGTGTACGCGAGGACATCGTCCCGAGAAGGACGGCCCCACCTAAAGGTCTAACTATTAGGCCCTGACACCCTATAACCAATAGGGGGAATCTTGAATTTAATAATAATGGCCCAAAAATGATAACCCGAGACCCATATAATCTCCCTTGACCCAGTTCAATATTAATGAGCCGAGATCTGTACAGTGACCCTTCACCCGACGCGTTTCCCTCCCTGGATTACAAGGGAGGTCATCCAAGGTTTTCACAAACCCCTGTATAGGCCAGGATTTCTGTAAAGTAATCTAAAAAAAAATGATAGCCTGTACTCCTCTCTACAGCCGCTGCCGGCGGAGCTCCGGTGTCCCAGGTCTGTCCCCCCGCAGTGATATCGGGTACCTCTCTCATGTAACAGTGCAGCCCATCACTGGCCTTGACTGTCTCTGCTTTTGTGTCAGCACAAGGCCAATAATGGGCTGTACGGTCACATGAAAAATGTATGTGACATTACTGCTGGACTGGCGGCAGCTGAAGAGGCTGGAGTGCAGTCACCGTTCAGTGTTCGCACATGTCAATAATTTCCCAATTGTTCGCTAAGGGTGCTTTCACACAGTGCGTATTTGACGCGTTTTTTGATGCATTTTTGCATTAATTGCTGTGCCGCCTTGCACAAAAAACACATAAAAAATGCACTGTGTGAAAGCACCCTTATGGCTGTGTGGTTTTGTGGCTAATACCGCAGGTTACCAGCCTAAGGCTATGTTCACACGACGTAATTTCAGCACGCATTTCGCCGCGTATGTGCGCTCTAATACGGGCGAGATGCGCGCCGAAGTTACGGTAATCCATAGTTCTCATAGAGAATTATGGATTACGCCTCCTCTCCCTGCTCGTACAATCCGATTGGATTGTACGCGCGGGGAGATAAGTGACATGTCAATTATTCGCGGCGATTACGCGCCGCGAGTAATGAGGGTCTATGGGGCCGGCGGGCAGTACGCGCCGCAGTATATCGTGTGAACATACCCTAAGGGTTCTTTCACACGCAGCTGCGTTTTTGGTGCGTTTTTTGATGCATTTTTTGTGCAGAAAGGCACAGTATACTTTGTTACTGAATAATGCATAAAATGCAACTTACAGTTTAGCAGAGAAGATTCTTTGGTCTGAGGTACCGAGCTGAGATGTTGGTCACGAGGGTTATCCACTGAAAAATGAAGAGTAGTTGGCATGGATGCTGCCCCTATATACACCTATTCTCTCCCTATTGCATAAAGCAGAGTACAGGCAGTCCCCGGGTTACCAACGGGATCGGGACTGTAGGTTTGTTTTTAAGTTGAATTTGTATGTCGGTCGGAACAGGTAGATTTATAAAATGTAACTCCAGCACAAAAGGTCTTTTCTTTAGTTTTGGATAGTGCAGGGAAGGGTTTTTACATTTGTTTTGCTGTCTGTGTCCCTGTTAAGAAGATTTCGCCTCGTGTGCTGCTGTGGCATACTGGAATTTGTCGTGCCACAGCTACTCTCTGCTATGGAACTACAAGCGCCAGCACGCCCCATTAGTCTCCGTTTGTAACTAGGGGACAGATGTAAGTTGGAAAGGTGTAAGCCGGGGACTGCCTGTAATTGCCCTAAAAAGGGCGACCCTGCACTCCAGGTACTAACCCTAGTGTGCCCTATCAATCTCCATACCTTTCTCCAGTAATTACATAATCCAAACAGAACTGAAATGTGAAAATAGTAAAATGCATAAATAACGGTAAATGAGTCCCAATAAATCCCGATGAGTTTGCCTCACTAAATTAACAAGATAAGTGGGTTCATCAGGGGATAAGTAAGGATACCATACAGAGGGCAACAATGGCCCTTAGCTGCCTGCATGTTCACATACCGGCTCAGATAGACCGGGAAGACCTGTATCGGCTCGCGTTTTAGCGGATATCAGTAAAAGTTATACTTTAAACCATTGTTTTTTCCGTGATTAAAGTTCTTATTTAACAGTGGTACCGCATAAATTAGTAGATCAATTAATGCTGTACATTTCTACACAAAAGACGCATCCAAAAAACACACAAACGCAATGCGTGAAAGCACCCTAACTGTGCAATCATTACCAAGCCAGTTTGCAAATCGCACCAATCTTCAGTAAGATTGAACGGGACCACTGTTTGTGGCTGCACCATGGGAGCTCACCCCTAAGCTGGGTTCACATAATGGTTTAGATGCATATTTCGATGCATAAAATGCACATTTTATACGTGACTGATTACAATAAAATACCAGTGAAAAAATGCATCTATGCTTTCCATTGTTTTCTATGGGAACATGCACCATAAGTGCACACGGTGCATTCCCCCCCCCCCTCTCATTCATCATTTAATGTGTTATGTGACGTGTATTAAAAAGAGAAAAAGTTAATTTTTGTGTGCTTAGTGTGTGATTTTACAATGGAGAGTCAATAGGGATTGCAAATAAAACACCGAATTAGGCATTTGTTTTGTTGACTTCTAATGTGCTGCATAGTTTGCGTGTTGTGGCAAAAACACATCAAATACAATCAAGTCTGCTGTACTGCAAACCGCAAGAAGATATGTACCATAAACACCAGGGCTGTGGAGTCGGAGTTGTGCAGTCGGAGTCGGTGCCTATTTTGCAGGAGTCGGAGTCGTCATAAAAGGGACCGACTCCGACTCCCAAAATATATAATCAGTTGGTCCAGTTAGTTCGATGCATAGAGCAAGAGGAATTGGGTCCAGCCATTGCTACTGCTCCCATATCTTCAGCCTCATCACATGAGGAGTGTAATTGATGACATGGAGCAGGCAAAGCGCTGCCCCCAGGGAAGAAGATCCCGACCCCAGAGCAAACAGATTTCAGTAACATTTTTCACCTGCTTTCAAAGAAGTAGCAGAGATCAACCATTCATCAAAACGAACTGTGGCTGAGGTAATTCCTTTATACCCTGACATTGTTAGAGATGTTGCCCCTGTGGTCACCGCTTTGCCCCCAAGTTAGTGTAGAGAGGCCGTTCTCTAGCCTGGAAATACTGAGATCAGATGTGAGGTCATGTATGCAGGCTCTGATGGAGGTGATACTATTTCTCAGAACAAATTCAGAGACTCCACAAATGTTCCTGCAGTGTTATGCATATTTACCATTTTTTGGTGTTCTAAAGTCATATCCAATAAATATATTTTACACTGACAAGCAAAATGGTAACAATGTTTTAAACTTTTGAGACTTTCAGGTTCCATATCTCACCATCCACTACAGCTTTGTACATGAGGCTACTGTAATTTTATATACAGTCATCTTACCTATCTTATACATAAATTTGTCTTGCAAGTATTTAGCATCTGCTTAGTTCTGCAGATTCTTTCATGTAACTGCATTGTTACTGTTTTGCTCCTAAATATCAAAATGTTAATTTTTATTATTTTGTTAGTATTTGGTAAATCCACCTTTTGGTTTTCAATACTGCCTGAATCCTTCTGGGCTCTGGATCAGATTCAAACATGTCTTAACCAAAATCTTTTCCAGGTCTCTTCTACACATTCCCAATGTTGGTGCAGACTGGACTTGGATACAAATACAGCTTTTTCTTCAACTCTACCCACAAGTGTTCAAAACATTATTACTCTTTTGCTTGTCAGTGTCTGTTCTACCTAAATAGCTTGATTATTGTATCATAAGGTGATAAACAGCCTGATGTTACCATTTAACTACAGTAAAGTTATCACTTAAACATGCGCCATGTATGAGGGAGTCAGGACTCGGAGTCGGATTCAGGAGTCGGGGCTTTGGCTTGCCGACTCCACAGCCCTGATAAACACACACAAAAATGCATGAAAAACACTTAAAATGGAGAAAACGTGTGCAAAACTAGGGAGCTTTAATTGTTGCCTGTCTGCAAATAAAAAAGCAAACGGCTATATAAATTGGCTTATATTAATAGGCATACATAATACGGCAAACCAAACACCAACTAGGAACATTGTGTGCTTTAATACGTCAATACAATTTTTATTAAGTATTTCATTAAAAATACAGGTTAATGCAATAATGACAATAGAAATAATAGCCATGGAGACAGTAAAACCCAAAGCAGGAACCGCATACTGCTTATCTCTAGTATTGAAGAATATAAGGTAAAATACCAAAGAAACAAGTGACCACAGAGCAAATAGATGATATACAGAAGGACTACAAAATAAAAGTAAACTAATACTTAAAGGGAACTCTGATGTATGTACAACAGCATCACCTGGTATAAGGGAAGCAGTATGCAGAAGGGCCCAACACGCATTTCGCTTTCATTTGATCTCCATGAACAAGCGGAAGCCAGGTGACTCACTTATACATCCATCTGTATTCCAGTTAAAGGGGTTGTCTCACTACAAGGATTACTTTTTATGTTGAAGATCTTGCAGAAACAAGTCACTTTGCAATATGTTTCCACTAACAATATCCTATGTATTCTGAGATATCCTCTCTTGTTGCTCAGGTCGCTATAGCTACAGACCTGTTTGATCCCTCCTGATAGGCTGACAGCACTGGTTGCTATAGCTACAGACCTGGCTACTACTGCAGCCTAGTAGGAGTTGGTAAACACGCCCCTGAATTCAAAATGAAACCAAGAAAACAGGACTGAGGGAAGATGAATCAATGTAGTGAGACAACCCCTTTAAGTATTCTTGTACTTTTATTTTGTAGCCTTTCTGTACATAATCTATTTGATCTGCGGTCACTTGGTTTTACCTTACATCCTTCAATACTAGAGATAATCAGTATGCAGTTCCTTTGGGTTTTACTGCCCCCATGTTTATTACTTTTGTCATTATTGCATTAATTTGTATTTTAGGGAAATATTTAATAAAAATTGAATATAAGGTATTAAGGCATACAGTGTTCCTAGTCTGTGTTCTGTCTGCAAATAACCATGTTTTTGTTTTAAGTTTTGGAGTGCTGCAGTTTCTTATATCACTATTTGAATTGAATTTATGCTGCCCTATATGAGATCAGGATGTGATAGAGGAATGAATGAAGTTGAGATCTGATATATAACAACCCTATATATCACAGAGCTCAGCTCCTCTATCGTATACACATATATATATATATATATATATATATATATATATATATATATATAATATATATATATATACTATATATATTATATGTATATCTGTGTGTATACGATAGAAGAGCTGAGCTCTGTGATATATAGGATTATATGATAGGTGGAGAGGAGCTGAGCTCTGTGATATATAGGGTTATATGATAGAGAGAGAGAAGCTGAGCGTTGTGATATATAGGATTATATGATAGGGGAGAGAAGCTGAGCTCTGTGATATATAGGGTTATATGATAGAGGAGAGAAGCCGAGCGCTATGATATATAGGATTATATGATAGGGGAGAGAAGCTGAGCTCTGTGATATATAGGGTTATATGATAGGGGAGAGAAGCTGAGCTCTGTGATATATAGGGTTATATGATAGAGGAGAGAAGCTGTGCTCTGTGATATATAGGGTTATATGATAGAGAAGAGAAGCTGATCTGTGATATATAGGGTTATATGATAGAGGAGAGAAGCTGAGCTCTGTGATATATAGGGTTATATGATAGAGGAAGAGGAGCTGAGCTCTGTGATATATAGGGTTATATGATAGAGGAGAGGAGCTGAGCTCTGTGATATATAGGGTTATATGATAGAGGAGAGGAGCTGAGCTCTGTGATATATAGGGTTATATAATAGAGGGAGAGGAGCTGAGCTCTGTGATATATAGGGTTATATGATAGAGGTAAGACGCTGAGCTCTGTGATATATAGGGTTATATGATAGAGGAGAGGAGCTGAACTTTGGGATATATAGGGTTATATGATAGAGGAGAGGAGCTGAGCTCTGTGATATATAGGGTTATATGATAGAAGAGGAGAAGCTGAGCTCTGTGATATATAGGGTTATATGATAGAGGAGAGGAGCTGAGCTCTGTGATATATAGGGTTATATGATAGAAGAGATAAGCTGAGCTCTGTGATATTTAGGGTTATATGATAGAGGAGCTGAGCTATGTTATATATCGGGTTATTTGATAGAGGAGAGAAGCTGAACTCTGTGATATATAGGGTTATATGATGTATACAGTTGGGTTATATGATATATACACATCTCCATGATCTATAGAGTGATATTGCAGATCTCCGCTTCTTTCCTCCTGTTCTCAGAAAGTGTAGCTTCATTCACCTGTTGGGTTCCCTTGAAGTTCACATGTGGTGTCCCGGCCAGCATTACCATTACGCATTATGCAATGAGGCGTCAGATATACTTGTGCTTTGTAACACGGTTTTATTTTCTCCCCAGCAGGTTCATTCTTAGATTTTGAAGGTGTGCACATCCGGGACATGGAGCACTGTGTGACGCTCGATGGCTTTGCTGTGGTCTTTAACGATGGCCGCATTGGATTCATCACCCCAGTGTCGAGTACGGCCGATGTAAGCGTTCAGCTCTCTTAGATGATGATACACCCTCCTCATGCCGGTTATGTTTTGCACTCTCTAGTTCCTCATTGTGGATGCCACATACCAGATTGTTGTCCCGTATGTGACACGTGGTGGTTTCCATTTATAGGATTATGCAGAAGTCGCTTGCTATCTTTTTATTTATTGAATTCTCCATTAAAGTTGTCACTTATTCTGAATTTTTTTAGTATTTGGAAGGAAAAATATAGATTAATCTATTTAGAGGGGTGTTCTGACCCTGCACTTTGATGGTATATGGATATGCCAATAAAGTCTGACAGAAGTGGGGCCCACACCTATCTTGGGAGCTGGCTCTTAAAGGTGTCCGCTCAGAGCAGAGAGCCAGTCATGCTTGCTGAGAACGAGAGTTAAGAGTATAGGTGAGCGGTGTGTTGAGCCCCATAGAACAGAATGGAGAGTCCTGTGCAACCGACTCTCCATTCTGAGCCGACACTTTTGGGGCTCACTCCCAAGATGGGTGCGGGTCCATGAGGTGGGACCTGAACCTACCAGACTTTGGAGGCATAAGCTTTCAATATGACAAAGTGCAGGGTAGGAACACCCCGTTAAAGCCGTAGTCGCATTTCAGGCTGTTATGGCTTTACAACACTCCAAATTTTTAGACTTGCGCATATTGTGAGCGAGAAGGTCTCCTTAAAGTGGTGGAAAATGGTAAGGTGACCATGCATGCACATATTTCTTTGATCATTTCAATGGGTCTTGACTAGTGTTGATCAAACTGTTCTAGAAAAGTTAAGTTCTAGTAGAACTTCTCGAATTTCTAGAACTCGTTTTCAGCACCTTTCTGCACTTTTGGCGGCCATCCAATCAGTGCAGAGCAAGGAGAAGTGTCAAATGTCATCGCTGAGGTGTAGGGCTCTCATTGGCTGCTAAAATCACATTACCATGTTATATATATTTCACTGTATTGCCTTGTGAACGCCATTTTCAGCTCACTCTCTGTACTGTACAGACTGTTCTTAGTTAGATAGCATTTTCCTCTCCATAGACAGAAATAGTTAGGGAGTTTGGTATTGCTGGCTGCATCTTTCCCACACCCAGAAGCTGTTATTTGGCGACATTTGCAGGATCACATAACGCCAAACTCTCATATACATGGATATATATTATACAGAGTGCTTGGATAATACTCATTGCCCAAAAGTTCTGTTTTTGAGGGTTCAGTAATTGTATAACACACTGTCTCCAAATCTCCTATGTGGCTTTTGGGCCCCCTCAGGATGCAGGGCCTCGTAGCAGCTGCTACCGCTGCACCTCCTATAGCTATGCCCCTGCTTGCAAGTATTTTAGCCTCAATTTTTTTTCTGTCACTCTTAGAGCCACATTTTCTTCAAAAGTTTTTCCCAGTATCCAGTTTATGTTAGGGATGCAAATTTCCAGCTTTCCTCCCCTGTATAGGTAAAAAAATTAAACCAGAAAGGTTCGAACGAACTCAAAAAAATTTTTGAGGTTCTAATAAAACTGAACTTTTTATGTTCGCTAACATAGTCTTGACCCCTTATTTTTGTGATGCGGCAAGACGGGGTGGCCCCATTTTTGATAAGTGTGGCCCCAGATTTGGGAAAACCACCCCCCAACACCCCTTTTTTTTTTTTTTTTTTTTTTTTTACTCCTTACTTTTTTTTGCTGGGCCCTATGGGTGGCTTATCCCATTGTATGCCCTTATATATTGCAAATGGTTTGTACTTTTGTGAGGCACTAAACCAAATTTGCCTTCTTGATTTGATTTCTTAAGCGGGGGGGTGTTTTTGGGTTTTTTAAGAAAAGGGTTTTTCTTTTTTAATGTAATAAATTGGAGTCATGCTATTACAATGTTTTGCTGCGGAGCATTTGAACTGCAGTAGAGCGGCTTATTGCACTTCAGATTTATGGATAGTATATGTAGCATTTAGTGGTGGTTTCATTTAGTATTCTAAGGAATAGATCCTTTAGCAATTTTAGATGCAATTGAGAAAGATAATTGCAAGGCAGCCCACATGTATTTGGGTAGCTGCTGATGTGAATGGTAGGTTGTCTGTAATCCCTTGAAGAGATGTTCCCCGTATTCCAAAATTATTGAATAACTATGTAATCATCTTATATTGTGGTGTTTAGCTGCAAAAACAGTAGGCACAAACTGGTTCTGGATGCAAAAATCACAGGGTTTTGTTTATACAACAAAACGAACAAAAGCCATGTTCACACGGCTTATTTGGGCACGTATTTCAGCCTGTAATTTGCGCCATACTGCGCGAATTACGGGCTGAAATCGGCCCCAAAAAATTACGGTAATCCCCGTTCTCATAGAGAAAATGTGGATTACGTTCCTTCCCGCTCGGTGAAACCGCCAGGGGGGGGATAAGTGACATGTCATTTACTAGCGGGTTTACGCGCCGTCAGTAATGATGTCTTGGGAGGCGAAGGTGCCGGCCCCCCGCACCTGCCACGCCCCCGTCCACACGGCGTAATTGCGGGACGTAATTACGCCTCGCAATTAAGCCGTGTGAGCATGGCCAAAGGAATAGCAAACAGGAACAAAAAAACCTCTACAGCAGGAGATATAGGTGAGCGGTGTGTGCAGCCCCAAAGAACAGAATGGAGTGTCCATACATAGAGCAAACGTGGCTTAAATTCAGCCAAGTATACGCAAGTCCGCATACCAATGGTGTAGTTTGAGTCCAAATGCAGGATAGCCGGACAGCATCCCAGAGCTCCTTACTGCAGCACACTGTGGAGGGAAATGGCAAACAGGATCCTCAGGTTGACGCTCCTCACCTCAACTAGCAGGCTTTTAAAGTCCTCAAGGTCCAGCAAAAGCCCATAATGGACTGTGGGAACGTCCTCCCACCCTCGCTACAGCCGTCCCAAAAAAGAGCCCATGTAAGCTGCATGGCAGCTATACTAACTAAAAAATATTTCAGTAACTTACTGCCTCTGATTAAGCTGCTCTTTTCCCCCACCAAGCTCCTGGGATTTTGGTGGCACATGCACTGCTGTTCTCCTGCTGCAATTTGGCTAGACGGAAAAGTCAGGGCGTACTGCTGGACCGTCCAGCCTGACATCTCTGAAATTTTAATACAAAACACAGCAACCTCCTTGGCACCTATCTGCCATCTACTATTTTTCCTGCCGGTTGCCTACTATACATATACACTCACCGGCCACTTTATTAGGTACACCATGCTAGTAACGGGTTGGACCCCCTTTTGTCCTTCAGGAACTGCCTCAATTCTTCGTGGCATAGATTCCAAAGGTGTTGCAACGATGCTCTATTGGTACCAAGGGGGCCCAAAGAGTGCAAGAAAATACCTTTCCCCACACCAATGGACAACACCACCACCAGCTGAACCGTTGATACAAGGCAGGATGGATCATGCTTTCATGTTGTTGACGCCAAAATTCTCTGACCCTTACCATCCGAATGTCGCAGCAGAAATCGAGACTGACAGACCAGGCAACGTTTTTCCAATCTTATACTGTCCAATTTCGATGAGCTTGGGCAAATTGGAGCCTCAGTTTCCTGTTTTAGCTGAAAAGTAGTGGCACCCGGTGTGGTCTTTGCTGCTGTAGCACATCTGCCTCCAAAGTTCTGACCGTACTGTGCGTTCAGGAGATGCTCTTTCTGTCTACCTTGGTTTAAGGGCGTGCTATTTGAGTCACTGTTGCCTTTACTATCAGCGGCGAATCCAGTCTGCCCATTCTCCTTTGACTTCTGGCTTAATCAACAGGCTTTCCGCCCACAGGACTGCCGGCTCACTGGATTTGGTTTTTCTTTTTCGGACCATTCGCTGTAAACCCTAGAGATGGTTGTGCGTGAAAAATCAGGAGATCAGCAGTTTTGAAATACTCACGACCTGCCATTCGGCTCCAACAACCATGCACGTTCAAAAGGCACTCAAATCCACCCCTTTCTCCCCATACTGATGCTCGGGTTTGAACTGCAGGAGAATTGTTCTTGTCCTTGTCTACATGCCTTAATAGCCACTGAGTTGCCGCCATGAGATTGGTCTGATTAGAAATTAAGTGTTAACGAGCAGTTGGAAGTGTACCTATTAATGTGGCCGGTGAGTGTATATGTATGTATATACAGTAATTTTATACGACTGACAAGCATTTTTGAATATTGAAGCACCCCTCTAATGACACATGGTGTACATAGGGTCGCTAAGGATGTATGAAGTGGGCTCAGGAGCTGAGTTATGTGATCAAAGTTCTTTTTGATCCTCCTCATTCTTTGACCATGGCATCTGAGCCATCGGTGGAGGGGCTTTACACTTCTGACACCTCAGTGGTTTCCCTACAATAATGTGCAGGGTTTCATGGTGGTTAAGGGGCCTAATGTAGGATTCCAGGTCACTCATAAGTTTGGTTCTATTAGACCCTTTCACCTCATTTTGCTCCCTGCCACAAGGACTAAAGTATTACCTGCCTTGTGCCTTCTTAGTACATAGCCCTCTGGCTCGAGGATATGCTAAAAGACTGGCGTGCCTGTGCAACTGGAAAATCGTGGCGGGGAAGCACATCATGACCGATTTCTATATGATATGTCCAACTTTTATCAACAGGGGAATTGTTCCTAAAACAAAGCACGTACTTTACTGTTGAGAAACAGTGGAGCGGCCCCAGCTTCAGGACGTATATTTGGTGATGTGTGTTGCATAATGGCTCTCTTGTTAAAGTAAAAAGGGTATAATAATTCCACTGTATTAGACTTTCCAATAGACTTTTGTGTAGTTGAACATTGTTGCACAGTATCAGAAGATTCTCTGAGCGTATTTCATTGTATCAATGTGTGATATCATTGCTCAAGTTTCAAATCCACTTTCTGGCAATGACAACATTGTGGGGCCACTGCATTAGTTTAAAGGGGTTTTGCCATGATCTAATGTTGACGTGGGATCCTCCAAAATGGGTATTTAATCACTTTTCTAAATATATGTCATTAAAAAAGTGAAGCCTCTGAGAGCTACAGCCAGACTTATATGCCCTTAGTTTCCTGACAGTTTACATTAGACACGACCAGGAGGTGATCTGGCCGTGCTTGTGTTGTTTGCACTTCTTATCTGATGGCAGAGAACATGAGCGAGCTGTGAAGGGACTGGGGAGAAAAGCTCCTGTGTTTTTTGTATAGAAAATCCACTGGTTGTAATGTAATTATCCGAGTAAACATGCAGACGCTTTCTGCTCAGCCCTTCTTACCAACCCCCCTCCCCCCGCAGCAGTTCGTGAACAAATGAAAGACGCTGCCTGCTCAGAGCTTATCTTCTCTCCTGAGCAGCTAAGGGGGAGATACTTGTGCACCAACTTCAGCTATCCCCTGTGGATTAGGCCAAATAAACATGTTTGCTAAGTGCAGAGACTGAATATCAGGAACGTGCATGGGAGGTGGAGCGATGTACTCACAGAGGAGGTACTTGTTTTTTAAAACACACGAAACAAACGCCCCTTTTTCAAGCCTCAAGAGAGCAGTATCAGCCTGTTAGGTGAGGAACTCACTTCTTGGCAAAACCCCTTTAAGGATAAGGGATTTCACGCGCAGTTGACCAACACGGTCTGATAATGGATTTTTACTTTTGTTTTCTTTGTTAAATGATCAAATTCCGTTTATTTTGTAGTAATTCAGGATTTTTTTTTTCTACCCCGACAGCAGATCCATGGGGTTTGGGCACCAGACGTTGTCGATGGAACCTGTGTGGCAGTGAACAATAAATACAGATTAATGGCATTCGGATGCGCCAAGTAAGTGTCAAGCATATGTCAAATGATTTTACTCCCTGCTCACCTGGTCTTGTGTTAGACTCTTTAGGCTTTGGTGCACGGAAAGCTCTGTGGACCCGCAGAGTATGGCCAACACTGGTAAATGTATATTTTTCTCCAGCACCAAACAAATTACATATTCTGAAAGTAAAGTCACATCTTTATTTCTTCTCGTAAAATAGCCAGTATCGCACCGTCAGTAATAGTAGAAGCTTTTCGGGCTCCAGCAGTGAAAATGGGCTTGAGCCTGAAATGAGTCTGCTACAGTGGAGGAAAAAAAGTGTTTAGTCAGCCACCAATTGTGCAAGTCCTCCCACTTAAAAAGATGAGAGAGGCTTCTGTAATTGACATCATAGGTCGACCTCAACTATGAGAGACAAAATGAGAAAACAAATCCCGAAAATCACATTGTCCGATTTGGAAGAATTTATTTGCAATTATGGTGGATAAATAACGTATTTGGTCAACTACAAAAAAGCAAGATTTGGGGCTCTCACAGACCTGTAACAACTTCTTCTGTAAGAGGCTCCTCTGTCCTCCACTCATTACCTGTAGTAATGGCTCCTGTTTGAACTTGTTATCCTAATAAGACACCTGTCCACAACCTCAGTCACACTCTCAAATACACTAGGTGAAGGACCAAAGAGCTGTCTGAAGGACACAGAAACTAAATTGTAGCCTGCACCAGACCTCAGAAGATGAATCTCTGCCGTATAGGCAAAGCAGCTTGGTGTGAAGAAATCACTGTGGGAGCAATAATTAGAAAATGGGACAAGACCTACAAGACCACTGATAATCCTCCCTCCACTGGGGCGCCGCAAATCCGCCCCATGGTGTCAAAATTATCACAAGAACGGTGAGCAAAAATGCAGAACTACGGGGGGGACTAGTGAATGACTGCAGAGAGCTGGGCCCAACGTAAAACAAAGCGCTACCATCAGTCACCACTCCGCCAAAGTGACTCAGATCTGCAGTGGCCAGACGTGTCCCCTGCTTAAGCATTACTGTCGGGCCCAAAATAATAATTCAACTCTCCAATTAATAACCCATCTCTAAAATTTCTACATTCAAATTTTCCGATTAAACAAAATTCTATCACTTAAATTAATAACCTAATACTACTATAAATTATTCTATCTCAAATTTTAATAACCCCCTCAAACCCTCCCAACATATAATCACTTTTTATCTAACCAAAGCAAATTTTCATAAACAATACCTTTACCTTAATAATCACGTTTAACCATCAATAAATAAATTTTCATACACTATCTCAAAATCTATCACCCAAAAATCCATTTCAATACTCATCCCCTAATATTACAACTCATCCCAATCAAACCTCCCATCTTCCCAACCTTCTATCAAACATCATCCAAACCCTTACATTCTATTCACCTCCTACACCTCACACCCACCCACTCCCCAAATTCTTTCTAATCCTCACTATAATCCCTATCCTCCCCCCCCACCATACACTTCTTCTCAATCCATCTTCCATTTCACCCTCCAACCTATCCCAATTCCTCCAACCCTCCCCTAAATACCACATACCAATACCCTAGATATAGAAACACACCCACATTCGTATGTGTGTGCTCTCGACTCACTCTCTCTCGCTTCAATCCACAACAAACCACACAACCAAATACACACTCACACCACTCCAAAACTCACCACCCATATACCTCCATCATCAGATCTCTCTACATCCCACTATCTCTCTCCCCCCCCCCCCCCCATATAGATAGAGAGATCGCTATCCCATCATACCCACTCCCAGTGTGTGTGTCACCTCACACTCACAATATATTTTCAACCACCCAAAATTATCACCAACAAACACTCTTTAACATATCTCTCACCAAAAACCACCCACCAATGTACTCTCTCTAGCTCGCGAGCTATACTCAACCCTCACGCCCCGCGCCTATTATACTTAATCATCTCACTTTCTCATCCACGCTCTCGCCATGTCGCGCACACACACGCCGCGCACAAAACCAGATAGATCCCCAACCTATATATAGTATACGTGTACTCTAGAGATAGTATATATATAGAGAGATAGAGATTTTATATACAAATCAACTATCCATTTTCCTCCTAGAGATAGAACACACCATTCGCGCTCTCACTGTACACTCACATAAACCCATCATCATTCTAAATACTACTGACATATCTTCAAAACTCTCGATCACGCGTGAGATAGAGTACCCTAAATCTCAAAAATTCTCTCGTGCGTGTGTATATCCACATATATAATCTACCTCCATCTTATAACATTCATCGCTTTTCACTCAAACTTCCTAAACTTCTCACTCTCCCACACGCTCTCCACCTACCCCTAACTATAAATCCAAACTTTTACATTCATATCCTATCGCGCTCTCACAACTCCCCCCCTCACCTGTGTGTGTGTTCTCACCAACAACCACACACTCACGAGATTACACAAATTCCTCCACAAATCCCCACCTCCAGAGATAGAATAGAGAAGAGATATATACTACTCCTTCACTACCACTCCAAAACCAAATAAATACTAGAGTGACACTTTCCATATAACTCCAAAAATATAATAAATAAGATATATACATGAGAGAATGTACACAAAAAAACAAGCTAACAATTTTTTTTTTTTTATTTATTTTAATCAGCTCTCACTCTAACTCAGATAGAGAGAGAGAACTCCTCGCCAGACTTAGATTAGATTATCAGCTCGAGACCAAATACCCAATAGGACCTCCACCTCACTGTGTGTGATATATATACTCAGAGAGAGATAGAGAGATAATCCAATCAAACATTCTCGCTCACTCCTTCCAAATCCCCACATATCTTTACCACAATCCATCTACACCCTATTATGTGTGTGCAAAACATTAACACCCCTACACAATATTATACCTACCCTAAAACAACACACTCACTCATCTAACCTCAACCTTACTAGAGCATTAATTAACTACTTTGTGTCACCTATAAACACATAATATACCTATCTCCATCTTCTTATACTTCCAGACCCGCCTACTTCCCACCTGCCCTGCACCGCTGTCCTCGCTCTCTCTTACTCATCATCGCTCACTCGCATCTAAATATATACTCGCATTGTATATATGATTAGAGAATTCACTATCGCGTGTGTTTCCCTCTCGCGCATGTCCGCATCTCTCTCTATATATATATAGAGTAGATATACCAATAACATAATCTCTCTCTCTAATAAAAAAACAATCTCTTCTCTTCTCGCGGTGCTCTCTACAAAAAATTTGTGTCACTTAAACGGTCAAATATTATTTCCACTCACACACTCCTCTCTAAAGATTATTCCAGGGTTCACAAACCCATTGGCTACCCTTTCTTTAAGGACCTTGCTGGCCCTGTTCAATGGTAAACAAATCTCGTCTCAGTGACCGCGTTTACTCACTCACTCGCTCACTCAGTCTCTGGGGCATAGTCACTCCTTCGCCCGCCTCTACCCACCTCACAGCCATTAAACATATAGACACATGTGTGTGTGTGTAGAGCGGCTTGTGTTGTGTGTGTGTGTTGTGTTTTTTGTAATCAGGGCAACCTCAGAGTAGAGTATGTGATATAGAGCGTTCTTCCTCTCCCAGCTCAGAGACATCCCCCCACTAGAGACTGTGCAGGCAGCGTGCACCGCTGTGTGTTCGCACCTCGCTCGCGAGGACGCTGACAGGCTGTGTGTGTTTGTGTGTGTGTGTGTGTGTGTGTGTGTGTTACGCATTGACTCCCTAGATAGTGTGTGCTCTCTGCTCTCTCTCCTGCCACCTCCCCCCCCCTTACAATGCGCTCGTGGTGACGCTCGCGGATAGAGAGAGGGTAGTGGGATTGGAAGATCTTGATTTTAGGTTACTAAGAATATCACTACCCTCGCCCACGCAAATGTGACTGGGAAAAAACTTTGTAGTCAAAGAGGTCTGTCAGGCTCCAGTGTTGTCCATCATGTGGCAGGTCCAGCACTTTTATGTGACAGGACAGATATCTGTGCAGGTGTGAATGTAGGCTTATTACTGCATGTTGGTCCCTATTCACACAGATATCGGTGCAGAATCCACTTGCTTTCTATGCTAATATCAGGCGGATAAGCTTCCCTTTATAGTTTAAATTTTTTTTTCCAATTAATGGTGCAAAAAAACAAAACCCGTTTTTGTATGAAAATCTTGTGGCCCCGTTGACTGGATATATTTCAAAATTCACTGCACATGATCTTAACTTTGCCCCGCTTTTTAATTTGATCCGTATTGACCTCTCCAAATGGGACAAAAAGGATTTCTCTTGGTTAGGCCACCTCAACATAGTGAAAAGGAATATCCTTCCACGTCTACTATACTTATTTCAGACCACACCGATTCTACTTCCTAAGTCCTTTTTTTCGGTCCCTACACAGCCTAATCCTGCGCTTTGGGCGCAAAAACGACTAGATCCATATTGATGAAACCTAGGCTTGAAGGAGGTCTGGCGATTCCGAACTTTCAGTCATATTACTTGGCGGCATCAGCGGTCAGAATCTTGGACGGCTTTCACAATCGTAAGAGTAAATTGTGGGTAGGAATTTTAGGCTGAGTTGTTACGGTTACCCAACTGCGGCTGTTCCGTGGCTACCCCCGCAATGGCTCCCCAGGAAACTCCTCGTATCCCTCCCTTTCATTACCCGTATTATGGTTATGACAATTAGATCCCTATCACTCATCCATGCATATTCTGAAAACCGGCGGGCGCTCAATCCCATTACGGGAAATCCTGGCCTCCCAGATACATTAAGATCTGTGGGCTTTGGCATGGAGGAGACAGGGCCAAATCATTTATTAAGGATGTATATCATGGGGGGCACCCTTTAAGCAATATCAGACAGTGGTAACTGACTTCATGGCCCTAGATTTTCCAGGTTGCACTACTATCAGTTGAGAAGTGTGTGTCTTGCCTTTGAAACACTCTTTCGCTCAATAGACCCCTCTCCATGTTTGAGAACTGGTGTCTTGATCTGACTCGCACAACAACATTTACTCCTAAGGAATCTACGACCCGTTAATAAGAAATGGGTCGTCATCTAAATTGGGCTTTTCAAAAAGCATGGGAGGAAAAGGGTCTTGCCTGATATCTATCAACGAAGACTGGGCGAAATCTTCCGCCCCCGGCCCCCGGGACCTAATTACTAATTAAAGATGCAAGAAATCAATTATAAGATAAAATTTCTCGGGTGGTATCGAGGTCCCCCACGATATACAATTACTACCATCCCTCGGTTTCTAAAGTGTGCTGGAGATGTCAAAAAGAGGAGGGCACCATGCTACATATTTGGTGGAAATGCCCATCATTACAGTGAAAGACTAGATAATGATCCTACAGTTTTGCTTTTTCAGGCCGTCCGGGGTTCTGCCCGCTCTCTGAAAAACCGACTAGTCACCACTTGACTGAATGCCGCCAAGTTAGTGATTCCCAGACTATGGCGTTCTACAGCCAGTCCTTCAGTCACAAGCTGGTTTGAGGAAATCCATATAATCTGCAGGTGGGAGGAGTTACGAAGCGATTCAAAGGGCGATATTATTAATTTTCACGAGATCTGGGATGAGTGGCTCTCTCTTTGTGCGTCGGATCACTATGCCTCATTCACCTAACTTGTGTTTTGCATACTTTTGGAATTCGCTTGACGGGCACTGTAGGCGGCGCTGGGTTCGTAACTCTGTACCCCCACCTTTCCTTACCCCTCTACCCCTTGTTTAGGCTATGTTGCCTATCATCGTTTCATTCTCAAAGTTTAGATAAAATATCTATCGGTACTACTCTTTTAGCGGTATCTCTAATATGAGCCGGAATGGCTATGCCATTTTCCTGTTGACGCTCTACTGCATAGTATCCTGCCCTGGAGTCTTTCTATAAATATACTTCAATACATCTAGGGACAACTGACATAGAGAATGCAAGACTCACCGATAACACGATGGTTCCTTAGGCCCTCGAGATCTTCTTCTCTCTATGCCTCCTTTCTCTAACCTCCTGAGACTAAGACTCTGTAAATTTTTGAAGTTATGCACTACTCACATGTGATGCTATTTGAACCATAATTTTGGTATACCCTATTTTGAATGTAATCATTACCACTTGTTTGTTGGATTGTACCGTTCATTTTCGTGTCCTTCACAATAAAGCTCTTGAATATGGAAAAAAAAATTCACTGCACAAACTACAAAATTGGCAGCAGAAATCTGCATGTAGAATAGTAGCAGTAATGCTTGTTCATTTCTTAAAGGGGTTTTGCCACCATGTAATGTGTCATGACGTGGGATCCTCCAAAATGGGTATTTAATCACTTTCCTAAATATATGTGATTACAAAAAGTGAAGCCTCTGAGAGCTACAGCCTTAGTTTCCTGAAAGTTTACATTAGACACGACCAGGACACTGACAGGAGCTGATCTGGCCGTGTTTGCACTTCTTATCTGATGACAGGGAACATGAATGAGCCTGCAAGGGGCTGGGGAGAAAAGTGCAGTGTATGAGGCTGTTTGCTGTATAGAGAATCCACTGGTTGTAATGTAATTATTTGAGTAAACTTTGCAGTCGCTCCCTGCTTCCTAGCTCTCTGCTCCTCTCTGCTCAGCCCCCTCCCTCTCACCCCTGCAGCCGTTCATGAAGCTTCATGATTTGTTTATCTTCTCTCCTGAGCAGATAAGAGGTTAGGAACTCACTTCGTGGCAAAACCCCTTTAATACATGCATTTCCCTCTGGACTTGCTATCTAGTCCAAACTTTTTGTAACACTTTGTCGGCTTTTGATTCTCCTCTCCGATTTGTAAATTTTATGTTTTGGCAAATGTTGGCCTTTTTGGCAGAGCTTATCCCATGTCTGTTGCCGGGTTAGCAGACCTGAGCAGATGCAGATCCTTTGACTTCTCTGGGATGAGCCAGTCGTACATGTTTGTGGGTGAGCCAGGATGACAGCCGTCTCTATCTGAAGTCTATGCCCAGTTAAGGTAATTAACCCCCTGCACTTTTCTTTGACTCCCATAGCGGCTCTGTGCTTGTATACACAGTAGATAACACAACCGGCGCTATGCAGCTTTCTCATAAACTGGAGCTCACGCCTAAGCAGTACCCAGGTAAGGTCTTCAGAATTAACTTTCTATTCTATCAACCTGATTTTTAAAGAAGAAAAAAAAAATAATTTCTTTCATTAACATTTATTTTTTTTTTTTTATATCCATATTTTTATTTTTATCCTTTAATTTTTTTCCTTATTCTGTCCTGTTTTACAGCTTATTGTAAATTTTAGTGTGTTATTGATCTATGAACAATGAGTCCCTATTCATAACAGATCTAGCATCACCATTTTTTCCTATGAAAAAAAACTGGAAATAATACAGGCAGTCGTTGACTTAAACCGTTCCGACTAACATCTGTACCCTTGTTACAAACGGAGACTTACGTGGCCTGCTGGCACTTGTAGTTCCCTGTTTCACAGCAGATAGTAGCCGTGGAATGACAAGTTCCAGCAATGCCACAGCAGCACATGAGGTAAAATCTTCTTAACAGGGGCATGGACAGCAAAACAAATGTAAAAACCCTTCCCTGCATGATCCAAAACTAAAAAAAAAAACTTTTGTGCTGGAGTTACATTTAATAAATACACCTGTTCCGACTTGCATACCAATCCAACTTAAAGGGGTTTTCTCACTACATTGATTCATCTTACCTCGATCCTGTTTTCTTGGTTACATTTTGAATTCAGGGGCGTGTTTACCAGGTCTGTAGCTATAGCAACCAGTGCTGGCAGCCTATCAGGAGAGATTGAACAGGTCTGTAGCTATAGCCACCTGAGGAGCTGATGCAGACCATACAAGAGGGGATATCTAGAAATAGGTAGGATACGGTTAATGGACATATGTTACAAAATGACTTGTTTTTGCAAGATCTTTAACCTAAAAAGCAGCAATCCTTGTAGTGAGACGACCCCTTTAAGAACAAACCTACAGTCCCAATCCCGTTCGTAACCCAGGGACTGTCTGTACAATTGATAATCCGGCCTAGTACAGGGTGTTTCACTCTTTTGGCCCCAGAGTTTTTCTTATAACCTTCAAAGTTATTGACATAATTTTGTGAAATTTGACATGGACAAACCTTGGCGTATGAGAAATGTGAGGAAATTATAGCAAGCGTTGGTTTGCTGAGAGAAAAAGCGTACAGTAGATGATATTGAGGTTAGAATTATTGTTTATCATTATTACATTTTGTTCCATCGTGAACTATAAATTTTAAAAAAAATCCCCCTTTTTTTTTTTTTTTTTTTTTTTTTTTTCTTTTTTTAAGTATAAACAAAAATCCTGCCATTTCTGTGTTTTTATCTTTGTACACTAGATATCTGGAACAAGACTGGATCTGTGAAGTTGATTCGGTGGTCTCCTGATTATAGCGTGGTCATGGTGACCTGGGAATGTGGAGGACTTTCCCTGTGGAGCGTGTTTGGGGCACATCTGATTTGCACTCTTGGAGGAGACTTTGCGTAAGTAATCACAGGCTGCTTGTCACTTGCTCAACTCCTAATACGTTTGTCCTCACAAATACCTGTTAAGTAATGGTTCTCATGGGCAAATGTAAACTGTTTCTCCTTTTTTGTGGGTGCTAAATTGCACTCCTTTGCTGTGAAATACGGTCTGGATTGACCGCTGTGAGTAGGGGAGGATCTAGTCTCCAGTCTGTAATCGGGGGGAGGGGGGTCTGGACTGGAGTCCTTGAGCGGGGGAGGATCTGGACTGGGGTCTGTGAGTGGGCGGAGGATCTGGACTGGGGTCTGTGAGTGGGCGGAGGATCTGGACTGGGGTCTGTGAGTGGGCGGAGGATCTGGACTGGGGTCTGTGAGTGGGGGGAGGATCTGGACTGGGGTCTGTGAGTGGGGGGACGATAATGACTGGGGTCTGTGAGTGGGGGGAGGATCTGGACTGGGGTCTGTGAGTGGGGGGAGGCGCTGGACTGGGGTCTGTGAGTGGTGGGGGGATCTGGACTGGGGTCTGTGAGCGGTGGAGGGTCTGGACGGGGATATCTTGAGCGAGGGAGGGTCTGGGTAGAGGGGCTGCGAGCGGGGGAGGGTCCGGGCTGGCGGCTGCGAGCGGGGGAGGGTACCGGGCTGGCGGCTGCGACGGGGGAGGGTCCGGGCTGGCGGCTGCGAGCGGGGGAGGGTCCGGGCTGGCGGCTGCAAACGGGGGAGGGTCCGGGCGGGCGGCTGCGAGCGGGGGAGGGTCCGGGCTGGCGGCTGCGAGCGGGGGAGGGTCCGGGCGGGCGGCTGCGAGCGGGGGAGGGTCCGGGCTGGCGGCTGCGAGCGGGGGAGGTTCCTGACGGGCGGCTGCGAGCGGGGGAGGGTCCGGGCGGGCGGCTGCGAGCGGGGGAGGGTCCGGACTCGCGGCTGCGAGCGGGGGAGGGTCCGGGCGGGCGGCTGCGAGCGGGGGAGGGTCCGGGCGGGCGGCTGCGAGCGGGGGAGGGTCGAGTCTAATCGGAGGAGGGGCTGGACTGGGGTCTGTGAGCGGGGGAGGGGTTTGGTTGGGGGTTGTAAATGGTGCGTGGGTCGGGTGTGGGTTCTCATTTTGGGGTCTGCTGAAGAAGGTTATATGTACTATTCTTGATTTGCAATTTTGTATGTTGGGCTTGGTTGTAAATGGATGGGGCATTCTACTTTGAGCTTTGATGTGCTTCTTTCCGTTCCTCCCTTTCTGATGTCAAAAGTTGACAAATATGATCTTTAATATGGAATTGCTCTCTTTCTAGATACAGAGCTGATGGCACAAAGAAAGAGACTTTGAAAGTCAGCTCAATGGTAAGGTTCCCCTTTCCCCCCCTCCTTGTTGTTGAACTATTACTGCATGCGACCTCACATATAGACTATTGTGCATCGCAGCGATTGGTGGGGTCCCATCCATAATACATTGATCACCTATCCTAGATATTGTTTTTATGGGATAACCCTTTTTAATGCTGTTTAGTTTGCCATTCTTTAATATTTTAGTATGGTGTTGTATGGTCATGCCTCATTGACTGGCTAGCACCAGGGCGACAGCATTGCCAGCTTGTGATACTGCAAAATCTCCAAGCTTTTAGGTGATTTAAATGAGCTAACTACATTGCAGACAGTCTTTATTTTGTAAAGCACTTACGCTCTTGTGGGCATGATCAGTACCCCGTCCCCGCATTCATAATCACAAATGCCTATACAGACTGGATCTCTCTAAAAAGGAGTAGTGTATGGTTTCAGTGTTTGAGCGAAACAAGGGCTTTGGAGTTCTGTATCGGATCTAAAGAGATGACGGTAATTGGTGCAATCGTTGTGACTATTTAGACATTTCTTGTCTGTTGCAGAGCTGGGGACCTGAAGGCTACCACTTATGGGCAATTGCATCAGATTGCAGTGGACCTGTGGGAAGTGACAAGACTTTACCTAAGCAGTCTGGAATACTTCAGTTTCAGTTTATTAAGAGCGCTCTTACTGTCAACCCATGTATGGTAAGTGCTTTGAGCATCTGTGACGCTTTATCTTCTAGGACACGTCCAGTTTTGAATTTAATTTGCTGTTTAACTTCTTTATCAATGTTCACCCATACAAGGCTTAAAGAAATTGTTAGTAATTTTTTTAAAGAAATGCTGCTCAGAAATATTTTAAATCAATAAACACAGCATAAAATATGAAATATCCCAAGCCCCTCACAGGATTTAAAGTTTAAGCAAAGCTCTTGATGAAGACCTTATAGAAGACTTATCACAGATTATAATTCGATAGTAGAACAGATCATGATGACTAAATTGTTAAAAAAAAAAAAAAAAAAAAAAATGTAGGGTCTCGCATTTCTGTAAATATTGTATTAGAGAAATCGTACAACGCAGCCCCCAAATCCAGATCCAAACGATGTGTGTGTGTGTATATGTTGTGTGTGTGTGTGTGTGTTATGTATATATATATACTATATATATATATATATATTATTATATTATATATATATATATTATATATATATATATAATATATATATATATTTAATGTGTGTGTGTATATAATATATATACAGGGGTGGAGGAACCATCAATTGCTATAATACATAAATTATTTATATATTATAGCAATTGATGGCTCCTCTACCCCTGTTGTAAATCGCTGACTTGTGGACAAAATGCATTTGGATCTGGATTTGGGGGCTGCCTTGTACAATTTCCCTATGTGTTTTAGTATTCTGCATGTACATTCATGAAGAGTTATGTAGGTACGTACAAATAAATAAATATATATATATATATATATATATATATATATATATATATATATATATATATATATATATATATATATATATATATATATACATACACACACACTAATCCAAGGGTAATTAGAGGCTGGTGTGCCATGGGCAGGGTACGGTGTTGTGTGGTAAAACATTTTTCAGTTGGAACATGTGAACCCATCCTAAGGGTCTGTAGCAGAGCTCTCCCTAAACAAGACTAATACTGTTGCCCATTTGCTGCTGTGTTATAGGTGACAATAAAGATAAATGGTTGATGAAATATTCAGGGCTAATGCTGACAATTTGTATTTCACTAAACAAAAAAAATGTATCCCTGTTTTCCAGAGCAACCAAGAGCAAGTACTGCTGCAAGGAGAAGATCGCTTGTACTTGAACTGCGGGTATGCGACTCAGACACAGCATGTGAGAAGCTCTTCATCACATCCTGAGCACAAGTCTATACGTGACCGAAGTCCGTTCCCTGTAGGAAATGTAGATTCTCAGGGCTTAAGCACTTTACTGGGACACCGACACTGGCACGTTGTGCAGGTACTTGGCTTTAATAAGGGTGGATAGGATTTTTTTGGGATCAAAGGTGGAAATTGCTCGGCATTGCCAGGTTAATGGGGATATTCCCATCTCCTTTCTTCCGTTTCCGGATGGGGTCTGTGCCAGAGACTCCAGCTGGAACAGAAGATTGGAGATCAGAATGCCCCCTTTAAATTTCATTTTTAGGGAGCAGCGTTGTTCTTTGCATGCTGTTTTCATAAGTGCTTGCGGCGTCCTTCCTTAGTCAGCATACATTTGTTCAGACTCGTAGCAGACATGGGGGCGTTTGGAGTTAAAATTTGACAGTCCTGCTTGTACGTTATATAACTGACGCGTGCAGCATTCCAACGTTACTGTAGGGTTTTTCATGGCCCAGTACATTGCCCTTAGTGTGAATAAAACCTTTCAGCTATACAGTCCACTCGATGTGAAATACTCTTCATAAAAGCGCTTGCATTACAGTGGGTTGTGTAGTTTTTTTTTTCGAAGCATCGTGCCAAGCCTGGACTCGTCTAGAAGTGTCTACTGATATCAAGTGAATGGAAAGAATGTCTAAAATTCGTCTTTAGAGTGGAGTTAAAAGCAAGTTCATGACGTATGTTTACATAAAGCTGAGCACGGTGATTTTATCTGTGATTGTAACGTCAAAAATATTTCTGCAGCAGAAAGAAGAAAGTTGTCTCCAGCTCCATAGAAAATCAAAAATGGATTAAATATATTATAACATCATAACATAAGTATATGATGGTCGTCAAGACTGACACGTTTCGGGTTTTGATAGTATTGTTACTGAATAAAACCATACAAAATATATACTTCTTCAGATTGCCAATCATCTAAACCATGCCAAGACATGTGATCAAAAAAATAAAGTATGGTGCAAAACTTGGATCAGAATATAAGGGGTTGTCTCACTACATTGATTCATCTCACCTCAGTCCTGTTTTCTTAGTTTCATTTTGAATTCAGGGGCGTGTTTACTGGCTTCTATTAGGCTGCAGTAGAAGCCAGGTCTGTAGCTATAGCAACCAGTGCTGGCAGCATATCATGAGAGAGTAAACCGGTCTGTAGCTATAGCGACCTGAGGAGCTGATGCAGCCCATGCAAGAGGGGTTATCTCAGAATAGGTAGGACCCTGTTAATAGACACATATTGCAACGTGACTTGTTTTTGCGAGATCTTTAACATAAAAAGCAGCAAACCTTGTATTGAGACAACCCCTTTAAGGTGTAACAGAAAACCTGGATCAGAAGCAAAGGAGAAAACAAAACAAAAAAAACCCAAAAAACAGAAACCCCCCCCCCCCCCCAAAAAAAAAAAAAAAAATAAAAAAATAAAGATATAATAAATCATTTCTAAAATTGAGGCCATGGGGGATGTGTATTCAGTTTGAAAATCCAAAATGCTTCACGATGAAGCAGTAATTACATAGTTACATAGTTAGTACGGTTGAAAAAAGACACGTGTCCATCAAGTTCAACCAATGGGGAGGAAAAAGTGGGTGAAGGGAGGGAGACAAGGCCATTATGACCAGCCTCACCACTGGTTAATGCCCTGGAACCCACAGGGAAAGAACCAATCTGCTCCAGTGGAGACCTCATCTCTGACCCCAGAGCCGCCACCAGCCAGGATCCAGAATTTTACATAGCTACACACGCATTAATATTCTTTTGTTTCAGATAGTTATCTAAGCCTTTCTTGAAACCCTCACCTGTCCCTGCTGTGACCAGCTCCTCAGGTGGCTATTCCAAAGATTTACAGTTCTTACAGTGAAGAACGCTTTTCTCCTCTGGAGATTTAAAACTTTTTTTTCTCCAGCTGAAGGGAATGTCCTCTTTTCTTTTGAGGGGGCTTTACATGAAATAATTTTCCCCCATACTTTCTGTATGGACCATTTATATATTTATTTATTTATGTATATAAATTAATCATGTTTCTACTCATCCCTTCTTGGGCCTAATTTTACGTGCCATAAAAACTGAGAACACTTGTGTCACCGTTATGTACCATGAAAAAATGTTTGTACCTGCGCCTCTTTAAATTGCATTTGGTATAACCCACATATATTAGGCCTCAGATCCGGCAGTGTATAATGTACACAACCGACTGAGTGTCACAATTAATAAAATCCTGAAATTTAAAAACTGCTTTTTGGCGCTCTACTTTTGTCCCGTTCTCCTACTGTTTCATAGGGAAAGGTCAGAGATGCAGCTTGGTAGGGTTCGGAGATGGATATAGCACCGTCTGTTAATAATTGTGTGCAGTTGGTGGTATTATATTTGAGGACTCTACTAAAGAGTTTCCAGCAGTGAAGCTTCTTTTTTACGAGCATGTGTTTTTTTTTTTTTTTCATGTATATGGCAGGACAGACTGGGAAAGTCTAGATAGACCAATCGTAGTTATTTATAGATTGCAGATGGGCTGCAAACTGTGCATATGTTACATACATGCATACAAACCAGCTATAACATTTAGAGTATGTTCACACGGCTTATTTTGTAGTGTAATTGTGCGAATATTTCGCTGCGTATTGCGCATGATATGCGGCAAAATGCACGCTGCAATTACGGTACTTCGTAGCTCTCAGAGAGCTATGGATTGCGCGGGGGGGGAAAATTGACATGTCAGTTGTTAGCGGTGAATATGCGCCGATGACAGTGCATGTCTATGGGTCCCCCCCCCGTGCTTTGGAATTGCGCGCTGATCAGCGTGTGGTTCTAACACACACGGCGTATTGCGGCACGTATAGTACGTGCCGCAATAAGCCGTGTGAACATACCCTTAAACTATTTACCTAGTATTGTCTCCCTCTCATTCCACCATAGCATCTGACTGCCACCAGGATGTTAGCAGCACATCCTATAAATTGTGAGATAACCACACCACCCCCCCCCTCCCACCACTCCCCCACGGATCAGACTCGTTTTCCAGCACATCCCACAGATGCTCGATTGGTTTGAGCTATTGGGAATTTGGAGGCCAAGTCACCACCTTTAACTCTGTCGTGTTCCTGAACAATTTTTGCAGTGTGGCAGTAGCGTTACCCTGCCGCCATTAGCGAGGTGGTATGTGTCACAGGAACAATCTCTTTATGCTAGAACTCCAAAACATTGCTTAGAGCATCACAGTGCCTCTGCCGGCTTGTCCTCTTCCCATACTGCACTCTGGTGCCACCTCTTCCCCAGCTAAGTGACGCACACGCACTCGGCTGACCACATTGATCAGAACAGCATCTCATTGCTCTCTGATTCATATCTGATATACAAATGTCTAATGTACACACTGAGTGGGGGTCAGCAGTGTCACTGACCGATTTGCAACTCGACAGCAAAATTTGCAGAGCCCTGTGTGTTTTGACACTTTTCTATTATAGTGAACAGAAACTTTCTTAGAAATTAGTAGCTGCTTCACCGGTTATCCTTCTTGGACAGTGGCTGCATAACGCGACCACCCCACAAGACCTGCCAATCGTCCAGACATCATAACTTGGCCCACGCCAGCTTGCCAATTTTTCCTGATGCCTATACATCCGCTTCACAAACCTCATGGTCACTTGCTGCCTACTACATCCTGCTTCCTGACCAGATAGTTGTCAGGAAGTGGGATATAGTATAATTGTTATGGGGCCGTTCACACGGCACAGGACAAATACCGATCAGTTTATCCGACCGGTATCTGTCCTGTTTTCGTGCGGTGCACACGGCCACCAGGGAACGGCTTTCTCCGCGGTTTGCGGCAAAAAGCCCTCCCCCTTGACATAGACATGTTCATATTCCGTCCAAAAAACAGACGGAAGAATGAACACGTTTTATGATTTTCGGACCGCCGGGCGGATTTTCCACTAAGGTCTGGGTAAAAGTTTTTAAGCCGGTTTTCAAAACCGAGAACCGGCTGAAAAACCGTGCCATGGGGACAAGCCCTATGCCTTCACCTGTCAGTGGTTTTAATGTTCTGGATGATCACTGTCCTTTTACAGGTAAATTTCTTCTTTTCTATTTGATTCTTCACTTTAAAGCGATCCGTGCAGTTACCTCTTAGCAATATGAAGAGCGGCATTGTTGAACATGCTTGACACATCACTTATTCAATCTTCACACCTCTCAAATGTCTGCCGAGTGCCATAAATTATAAATGGCCCTGGCTTCTCTAATCGTTCTTTGAGAGAATCCTTTCCACTATAAATAAGTAAAAGGGGAAAATATCACTTACAGGACAGATGATAACCTGCTCTGGAACTGTCTATACACATTAACTCCTTCACGACAACAGCAGTTATATATTTACGTCGCTCGTGCTATGGATTCAGCATCAAGCACTGTAAATGTGCAGTGTTGGGGCGATTTGTGCTTGCACCTTCACAACAGGGTGTCGGCGATATTTTACAGCTGACTTTTTACTGCTCTGGCCAGCCCAGGATTGAAGATCACTCGGAACAAAAAAATGTGACACCAGCTCCTGAAGAACCGAATCGGGTTAAAACCTAATCAACACTTAGTGAAATCTTCATAAAAGCCATTCAGATGGACATATCCATGATGGCTCACATAGACGGCACCGAAGGAATCAGTGCTGCATGGTACAGAAAGAAACGGACGCGTTTCGGATGAAAGATATCCTCGTCGTAGTCAAAGATGATAACTCGGTTCTCAGATTTTATTTCAACTCATTAAAAAATATATATGTAGATCTTTACAAAGGTACAAGGTTAATGTAAATGCATGATAGCCTCTGACGCGTTTTGGAACCACAAGTTCCTTGTTCACCGCATCTAACAATGAACAGTGTGTTTTACATTGCTCACAATGTGAAACGCGCATCGGCGTTCACATGCGTGATCGCCGATGCTTGTTTACATTGCGTCTTTCGGATCCATTCCCAGAACTGACATGTCAATTGGAGCGAAAGTCGCAGCAGGAGCCCTATACTAAAGTATAGGTTGCGATCCTGATACAGCCAACAGCCATGTCGGATCCAACAGCCATGTTGGATCCGATCGACGCTACGTTTTTGGATACGATTTTCGGGTCCAGCACGGACCCGAAATCGTATCCAAAAATGCCATGTGAATATACTCGAACAGCGTAGGTGCTGCAGTTGCACCGACTGCAGCATCTAAGTGGTTAAACTGCTGGGATCGATGTTAAATAAAAAATCCAATACTTAAACTTTTATTGCTAAAAAAAAAAAAAAATCCCTCATACACCTACTTCAGTGGTTAAAAAAAAAAAAAAAAAAAGTTATGGCTAATAAAATGCAGTGATGAATAAACTACCATGTCCTCAGCAACTAAAATACCCGTCTTTAAAGGAGTTAATCCTCAGTTACTTAAGAGTTGACCCAGAATTAACACATATTAGCTCTCCATAAGATAGGTGATATCTGATAACTATGGGTACTACCACCACGACCCCTAACCATTAAACAGAAACGGGGTTACTTGTTTCACATGTGAAAGGCGTGGTGGTTGAGCATGTGTGCCGCCGCTCAAATCACAGTCTATGGGGTGCAGCATGTTGCTGTCTGTTTCAGTCTCATGGACTTCGACATCTGTTCTCATGATCGGTGGTGGTTACAGGGGTGGTACCCAAGCAATCAGACCGTTAATACCGAGCCGGTATGTGGTAGGTGTGACAGCAAAAAGTACCTAGAGTTATGTCATAGATATCTACACCTGCTGCCAGTTCAACTTTGTGAAAGGTGCTGTAACAGCAGGGATTGCTGCCAGCCACTATACATTGCTTGGTGTATATGGATAGGAGATAATTTTGAAAGATAAAGATCGCCCGGTCTTTGTCTATAAATAGGTAGCTCTCAAGTAGCACCTTCTAAAAAGCAATATGAAAATGTTAGATCATGAAAGAACAATTATAATTTTCTTAATTTATTTTTTTTTTTTATTTATTTTCTTTTTAGATACACAGCACCTACCTAGAGAGCAATTGGCCCATTAGGGTAAGTAATTTGTTAATGTTTGTTTTTTTCCCCAAAAGGGACCTCTCCATTGTTTTTGTTTTTTTCCTTTAGTTCATTAGATATTGCTTTTAGATACACTGCATTGCCAGTAACTTTGATTACATGGAGCTGCATACACGATTTATGGCTGATGCAACAGTCTGTTAGGTCACATGCTTGTGATCCTGGCGGGAAGTCTGTCTCTTTGCATTCTTATGAGACTGACTTTTAACCTCCCATACGAATGCATAGAGAGATTCACTTCCAGGTCACACAACCATGCTGTATGATTGAGGACAGGTCACTTCGCCATTTTGGCAGCTGTGAGAAATCCTGTATTCAGCTGCAGGTAAGCAAAAATACTATCAGTATTGTGTATCTATAAGCAATTACTAATGAAGGGGATAAAAAAAAACAACTTTGAGTGATCCTTTAAGACACCAAAATCTTAGTATTTGGAAGCTGTAACCAGGAGTAGCTCCAAAATATAGTTACCTAGTTAGTATGGTTGAAAAAAGACGTGTCCATGAAGTTCTACCAAGGTGGGTGAAAATGTGGGTAAAGAGAAGGAGACAAGGAGTTCAAGCCCAGCTTCCCCACTGGTGAATGCCCTGGAAGCCACAAAACAAGAACCAATCTGCTCCAGGGAAGACCCCATCGCTGACCCCATAACCGCCAACAGACTCCAGAATTGTACATGGCTACATACGTATTAAAGGGGTTTTATCGTTACAAAGATCATGTCTCAGATTATGGCCCCCAGTAAAAATAGCACTTTAGTAATTGGGTTGCAATTACCTCTGTCACTTGATTTAGCAGATATGAGCTTCTCCTGTAAATCTGAATCTGTTTCTGCTTGTTGCTGGTCGGACACGCCCCCTGCACTGGTGATTGGCTGCTGTGACCAGTTTCATTCAGCCTGTTGGATACGCCCAGACAGGAAACACCCCGGCCACGCCCCCTGTGCTGTGATTGGCTGCCTGCACATTCTGTGTTTACTCCCCTCTGAGCTGTTAAAATCGATGGTGAAACCAAGGTCTGCTGGCTCTATACTCTACTCATCTCCCAGCTCTATGTGAATGATCTGGGCAATTACTGCCTGTTCAAAGGGCTTTTGCCAAGAGGTTGTTTTCACCTCTCTTCACCAGGTCCAGTCCTTAAGTCTGCTACATTGAAAAGAGGGCATTCTGTTTCCTCCAGACTAATGCAAGCCCCGCCTCCTTAGACTCATCATCTGTAGTGAATAACATCAGGATTCTCACACAGTACTTGTACAAGTTTGTGTGTTGTAGTGTAATGCATAGCTGAGTCCGCTCTGCTAGAGAGAGGTTGGAGTTCAAGCCCATCAGTAGTTATTTTTTTTTTTTTCTTTTATAAATTAAACACATATGGAAAAATATGAAAAGATATGTGTAGAACATCTATATTATATTTATATACCACACAATAGCTCCCCTATAAGTGTACATCACAGTATCCACACCAAGCTCTTCCAACATATGTGATACAATCATATACTCAGTGGGATGATACATGAGATAGGGGAGCTATGTATGTGTATATATAAATCATTAAATAGATTGACATAATATTTTCGGTCTCTCTACATTTGTGTAGAATTTAGAGGGGGGGGGGGGAGATACTCTTGTGAGGAAAACGCCCAAAGCTTCTACCCTCGCGCTACCAGGCCAAGTTAGTTATATGCTGACCAGGGTCTTCTCTCAAAGCTAGATTGCTTCTCAACCCATTGCTTTCACTCACATGTCACTGACAGCAAGCAGAGATCTTTACTTGAAGCTGACATTTATCCTTGTAGTTGAGTAAAGGTCTCTGCCTGTTGTCAGTACAATTTTGGTGAACACCACTAGAACAGAAGTGAAAGCTGCTGGCTTTCAGTGTAGTTTGTGTGATAAACTAAGTAGTTATAACAGGTGCTTGCTGGAGCTTGTGGAGCTGAAGCGGCAGACAAAAGCATACAATGCTACAGAGCTGTTATATCCAGACAACCCTCTGCATCCCCTGCTTCAAACAAAATGATGTCACAGTTCTTCAGTGAGGAGAGACGCGCCTCCTGGGAGGAGAGACGCGCCTCCTGGGAGGAGAGACGCGCCTCCTGGGAGGTGAGACGCGCCTCCTGGGAGGAGAGACGCGCCTCCTGGGAGGAGAGACGCGCCTCCGGGGAGGAGAGACGCGCCTCCTGGGAGGAGAGACGCGCCTCCTGGGAGGAGAGACGCGCCTCCTGGGAGGAGAGACGCGCCTCCTGGGAGGAGAGACGCGCCTCCTGGGAGGAGAGACGCGCCTCCTGGGAGGAGAGACACGCCCCTGGATTTCAAATTCAATCTGAGAGAATTAGCTGAACAGCACGAGCAGCTCAAACGATAAAACTCCTTTAATATTCTTTAGTTTCAGGTAGTTATCTAAGCCTTTCCTGAAACCCTCACCTGTTCCTGCTGTGACCAGCTCCTCATACGGTTATTCCACAGATTTATAGTTCTCACAGTGAAGAACTATTTTCTCCTCTGGAGATTGAATCCTTTTTTTGCCAGCTGAAGGGAATGTCCCCTTTGTCTTTTGAAGGGGCTTTACATGAAATAAATTTTCCTCATACTTTTTGTAGGGACCATTTATATAATTTCCCCCTGAAGCCGTCATTACTGAAGACTAAATAAGTTAAATTCTTCTAACCTCTCCTCATAACTAAGATGCTCCATTCCCCTTATAATGGTTGCTCGTCTTTGCACTCCTCTCTAGCTCCATACATCCTTTCTATACAACTGGAGCCCAGAACTGAACAGCATTATTCTAATGAGGTCGCACAATGCTTTTATACAACGGTAGAATGACATCCCTGTCCCACGAGTCCATGCCTTTTTTAATACACGCCAATATCTTACTTGTCTTAGAGGCAGCTGATTGACACTGCATGCTGCTCTGTAGTCTATGAAAGAGTTGAAGATCTTTCCATTATAGGGTGTTGGTTCTTTCTTGGTTTTGGCTTATAAATACTGACTAAAATATTGCAGTGTAAAAGTGGCTTCTTTACACCCCGGCATTTATGACCTATTAATAGGATAGACGCTCAGAACTTCTCTGCATAGAACAGAGAAGAGATCTCGCTTGCATGTTACTCTGCGTCCATTTCAGTAGAAGATCGGAGTACAGCCGAGCACACAGCTTGGCTGCGATCAGAACACCAATTCATATGAGTAGAAAATACAGAAACTTTCAAAGGCACATTCTTAAGGTGGGTGCGGGTGCTAGCGGTGGGGTCCGCAACTATCAGACATGGAAATGTCATAAATGTCTGAGATAGAGACACCCCTTTAAGCCTAATACCACAGGATGAAAGCCTGCTCCTTCTCTGCCAGATTTCCGCATGATTGCTCCGTTCTTGATCTGGCACAGGCCTCTCCAAACATCCAAAGTTTTTCTTGAAATAGTTATTTGCAGACGACGTAAAATAGTCGACAAGATTACATCAGTGTGAGCAGCTTAAGTGGAGTCAGGTTTTGGTTCCACCTTTAGTGTTTCAGCTGCGAATTTTCCATGCAAATTTTTTGCTTCTGGAGGTAGATGGACTGCTTGCTTCACTAGAATAGCTTTTTTGTTTTTCTGTCCATCAAGCAGCTGTCTGTTCTCCAGACTGACCTGTACAGAATTCACATATTCTTCTTTAGTAATGCAAACTATATTTAAACATTAGCATGGCAGGTTAATTCTTTCAGTTTGTGCCAAAAACTGATATCATTTGAGTCTTAGTGACCTTTTTTTTCCATTTTATAGTATTCTGCAATAGACAAGATTGGTCAGAATGTTGCTGTTTCTGGAAAATGTGGGTTTGCACACTACTCCTTGCTTACCAAGAAATGGAAGCTGTTTGGGAACATCACTCAAGTAAGTGACGCTAACGCACTAGAAGAAATAAAGTGCATAGGAAGGAATAAAAAGCAGCAGAGGATGCTGCATACTGTGTAAGGTATTAGGCCTTCACCTTTCATAAGGCTCTGTGCACACAAGCATTTTAAGGCTCTGCGCAGGAGATGTATACTTAGGGTATGTTCACATGGCTTATTTTGGGGCGCATTTCGCCGTGTACTGTGCTTAATACGCGGCAAAATGCTCCCCACAATTACGGTAATCCATAGCTCTCATAGAGAACTATGGATTACGCCTCTTCTCCCCGCTTGTACAATACGATCGCATTGTACGTGCGGGGGGATAAGTGACATGTCAATTATTCGCGCCAGTTACGCGCCGCGAGCAATATATGTCTATGGGGCCATACCCATATTTTTCTGGAAGTAGCAGTTTATTTTATGCTTTTCGCCACTGTCGTGCAATTTTGTATTAAAGCGCAAATGTTTTAAAATTAAAAAACGCATTTTATGCCACTACAATTCAATCAGAGCCTGGGATGTGGAACACCTCGTAAAAATAAAAGTTGAAGATGTGCTTAAATTTTGTTTATGCTTCTTTCGCCATACACATAGCCTGATTAGGTGCAGTGGATTATTGGAGCATTTGCTCATATTCTCACCACTTTAGTAGGAGAAATAAGATGCATCACAGCACATACACTACTCACAAAAAGTTAGGGATATTTGGCTTTTTGTTGAAATTTCTGGATGAACATAAAATTTCTTGAAAATTCTTTCAAGTGCACTTGATGAGACCACCTGTTAACAATAGAATGCACATGTCTAACTGTTCAGAGTTTCAGGACTTTCTGCACAACTTGCTGATCTCTAACTAAGAGCTTCATGGCAAAATTCCCAACAGGTGTTTGATTTCCTGAATCGCCCAATAAATTTAGGGGATCAATTTGAATTGGCATTTAAACTGTCCTCCTCATTATGCTGTTCACATTTTGACATCATGAGACCAAGGCAACACCTTATAATTGATCAACCGTACCTCGCCATTGCGAGGCTTCAAGCAGGATGTTCTCAGGACAATGAGTGCCACTGAGCTTTAGTGTGTGCAGAGTGTCATCAGCAGGTTGCTACAGTGATACAGAGAGATTGAAAGAGTCACTGAAAAGCAAAGAAATGGATGTCCTTTGGCTTCATCACACACTGATGACCGATACATTGTAAACAATGTCCTGTGGAACTGGATGATGAATGCCGCACAACTCCAGACATGTTAAAGGGAGGTGAGAGGCACCAAGTGTCACATCAGACCATTCCTAACCATTTACATCTGCATTGTCTGCATACTAGACGACCTGACCACACCACCAGGTACAGACAGCATTGTCTTGCATAGGCCAGGACGCCTCTATGCTGGACAAGGGACCAGTGGGTCCTCGTTGTTCAGTGATGAAAGTCGATTCACTCTGAGCAGAAGTGATGGCTGCCAACAATGTTGGAGACGTCAAGGAGAGCGCAATGCATCAGCAAAGTCAGGTACCCTCGTCAGTCATCTAGCACGCAGACCATGCTGGTGTAAACGGTTATGAATGGTCTGACGTGACACTTGGGGCCTCTCACCTCCCTTACACATGCCTGGAGTGGTGTGATATTCATTATCCGGTTCTGCAGGGTATTTACAATGAAGAGGTCATCAGTGTTTGATGGAGCCAAAACATGTCCACTTCTTTGCCTTTCTGTGACTCTTCCAGTCTTTCTGTATCTCTGTTGCAACCTGCTGATGACACACTGTGACACTCTAAGCTCAGTGGTCACTTCCGTCGGAGAGCATCATGCTTGAAGTACTGTTGATCAATTGTAAAGTGTTGCGTCCGATATTATGAAACCAAGACAAGTGGCTTAGTGTCATCAATGTGAACAGCATGATGAAGAGGAATGTTTAAATCCCAATTCAAATTGATCTCCTAAATGTATTGGGCGATTTGGGGATCAAACACTTGCTGACCTCTAACAAGATGCTTAATGGAAAAATTCCCAACAAGTTGTGCAAAAAGTACTGAAACACTGAACAATTGGACATGTGCATCTAAAGGTAAGAGATGGTTTCAATTAGTTCATTTTAAAACAAATTTAAAACATTTTGATTTTCCTCCTGAAGTTTCAAGCAAAGGGCAAATTTCCATAACTTTTTGTGAGTAATGTATATACAGTACATTAGCTTTGTGTATCTCCCTTGGGGTCACTGGAGGACCTACAGAGGAACCAAGATCAGCTAAAATATTTGGTCATTTTCCTGTTGTCACTTACAGCTCCCTCCTTCCATCCCATCCTTACAGATACACAAAAATAGTAAAACTTTTCATCCTATGTAAATGAATGAATAGGTTATACATGTCTGTGGTGGTACAACCCTTTAAAGGGATTGTGCCATAATCTAATGTTAACGTGGGATCCTCCAAAATGGCTTATTATCACTTTTCTAAAATATATGTCCAGATAAAAAAGTGAAGCCTCTGAGAGCTACAGCCTGACTAAATAGACCTTAGATTTCCTGACAGTTTACATTAGACACGACCAGGAGCTGATCTGGCCGCTCTTACCTTCTTTGCACTTCGTATGTGATGGCAGGGAACATGAACGAGCTTTGGAGAGTTTGGGGAGAAAACATCTCCCCCCTGCAGCAGTTCGTGGAACAAAGCAAACAGTTCGTTCATATGTGTTCACGGAGTCTTATCTTCTCTCCTGAGCAGATAAGATGGAGAAACTTGTGCACAATACAGTTCTTCCCCTGTGGATTAGCCAAATAACATGTTTGCTCAAGTACAGAGACTGAATAATCAGGAAAGTGCATTGGAGTGGAGTGATGACATCACAGAGAGTAACTTGTTTTTTTTACACACCGCGAAACACCGGCCCATTTTCAAGCCTCAAGAGAGCAGTATCAGCCTGTTAGGTAAGGAACTCACTTCTTGGCAAAACCCCTTTAAGCTCTAATTATTGCATGCATTTGTAGTCACAGCTGGATCGGCAGTGAAAGAATTATAAGTGTTGTCCCATTCTGCAAACCCTTCACTGGTTTGACGGCTGTAATTTATGGGCGGTCACTTATTTCCAAGGTTAGATGTTGTAACATGGCGCCCATTCAAATTTAATTCTGAACAGTGTAATACAACATGTTCCTGCCATGGTTTGTCCAGTGGATCCGTATGTAGATTAGCCACGTTGCAGATCAGCGGAGCTGTGCTACTGCTTTTCCATGGGGAATCTGTGGAAGTAATGACGGCTTTAGGTTTTAATATTCGCATTACGTTCACTAGTCCACTCAGGTTTTTTTTTTTATTAGGGTTTTTTTTTTTTTTTTTTTTTTAATACTTCCGTATCCTTAATATTAGTTATTTTTGCAGCAATTTTCTTTACAAACTTGAATTTTATACCATACGTTTTCAGGAACAGAACATGATGGTGACGGGAGGCCTGGCGTGGTGGAATGACTTCATTGTTCTGGCATGTTATAACATAAATGATCGGCAGGAAGAGGTGAGTTCTTTTAAACAACCCATAAAATTATATCGCCGTATTTATTCTCTATTGTACAATTGTTTATGCTGCCTATTTCTTCCCTCTCAGCTACGGGTCTATCTTCGTACATCCAACCTTGACAACGCTTTTGCACATGTGACCAAAGTACAGCTGGAGACATTGCTCCTTAGCGTGTTCAGAGATATGTTGATTATTTTCCGAGCCGACTGTTCTTTCTGCCTCTACAGTATTGAAAGAAAATCTGAAGGGTGAGCATATTCTCTTTAGTATTCATGAAATCAGGTGTTTATTATCATATTTTAAAGGGCTCGTCTCACCACATTGATTTAGCTTTAAACATATAGGCAAAGGTAAATACTACTATGAAATACATTGCTGTTCTGATTTTGCTTCCTTTCAGAGTTAGAGCAGTTCTCATCTCCTGCTTGTGTACACAGGCTTCCCTAGGTTACTAACCACCTCTCTCTGTTCTAGAGCCCTGCCTTGGATGGTGACTTCACTCCCTTCCGGGGGCGCCATTAGGGCAGTACTCCTGTCAGGGGCCCTGATAAAAAAAAAAAAAAAAAATGGTAATGGGGGGAGGGCCCAATTGCTTCAGCTATATGAGGCCCTTAAATTGTTGATGGCAAAGTATTCCTCTTAAGGTTTGGCGTTACGAATAGCAGAGCTGAAATGTTACTGCTGTAGAACCACCCACAGCCTGAACAGGAGGTGGGAGCCTGAAGCTGGCTGTGTTGGCCAGGCTCTGTGAAGCAGCGTGATGAGAAAACACCTTTAATGCTCTTCTTGTTCATCAAATCAGCTGCTTATTTCTATATGTTAAAGATGTGGTCCCATAATTACAGTATTAGGCTATGTTCACACGGCGTCTTTCAGGGCGTATTTCGGGACGTCCTTGTGCTGCAAATGCTCCCCGAAATATATCCTGTAGTTGCGGTATGGAAGGATAATGAAAATAAATGGGGCCTAGGAATTCCCTCCCCCCCCCCCCCCCCCCCCCCCACACCACCACCACCCCTCGCGCTTTAGAGCACCGCACTGAGTAGCATGGTCATATGAGCGATGTATGCAATGTCAGTGCTGGGGGACCTTCGGCGCCTCTGACATCGCTGGAGATGTGAGTATATGTTATAATTTTATCTTTGGAAACCCCGTTTAAGTGTACTTGTGGGTAAGACAACAGAGAGGTGGTATCTCCACACTTTGATTTACCTCTGCCTTCTTTAGGAGTTCAAAATGTTGAGAGAAGTGGATTTAGTTGGATGTATGTGTATAAAGAATGTACAATGAAATTTAGGTTTATATATTTTTACGTCCTACTTGGTGACCACGTTTTAAGGCCCATCCTAATTCTTTACTTGATTTCCTTGATGCAGTCCTCATCCTTTGGTCTGTTTACAAGTCCTTCAGGAAGTGTCCATGTCCCGGTACATCCCCCATCCCTCACTTGTTGTATCCGTTACGCTAACGTCTGTGAGGACAGAGACTGGCATTTCACTAAAGATGCCCCAACAGGTGTTGTACCTTTTTATTTTCATACCAAAATTTAAATTTTGTGTATTTTCTGTAATAGTTTTTTTTAACCTTTTTTTCTTGTATTGATATAATAGTAATTTTTTCTGTTACTACATTTAGGCATGTGATGCAGAAAGCATTATGCTGAATCTAGCAGGCCAGCTAATAATGTTACAACGGGACCGGTCAGGTCCTCAAATTCGTGAAAAAGAAGCCAACTCGCAGCAGAGAAAACTTGTAAGTAAGCAATGCAAATTTGTAGGCGTTCTGTACTTAGCAAGTTGCTCTCAATTTAAGTGTCAAAATTTTGTACATGCATGTCCATTTAAATCTATGGGAAAGCTGATTATAGAGCCCATGACTAGGACTAGTAAAGGGAAGTGTCCCCCATCTGCAGACAGATTTTCATGGTTCTGACTGGCTGGGAGACGGCCCTTGACCTAGATCTAGGGGAAGAACATTTTTCTTCTGTTTCCTAGTTTAAATCCAGGTAGTTTGAAGGGGTTTTGTAGCCACAATGATTAGCTTTAAACATGTAGGCAAAAGTAAATAATGACTACTACCAAATACATTGCTGTCCTGATTGTGCTTTGTTTGAGAGAGAGAGAGAGCAGATCTTATCTCATGCTTGTGTATACAAGCTTCCCAAGGTTGCACACCTCTCTTTGCTCTCATAGCTTCCGCTGCTGTGGCCACCCATGGTGATGTCATGTTGCTGACAAACATTAACCCTTTAGAGCCCTGTCACCTTTTGCACTGCTGCTGTTGGCAGTGTCTTCCAAACAAGCTCAGCTAGGAATAGCAGAGCTGAAATGTCAGTTAGTGCTGTAGAACCACCCACAGCCTGAACGGGAAGTGAAAGCCTGAAGCTGGCTGTGGAGAGCAGGCTCTGTGTAACAACATGTAAACCAAAACAAAATGATGACTCAAAAATACTATAGAAAATTGTCAAAAATCCATAATAAACTTTATTATAACAAACACGTTTCACAAAAGTGACACAATGTTTTAAATCACAGCTAAAAAAAACAGTTAAACCTCATACATGGTACAAAAAATCAGGACAGTATGCCACAAAAAACACTGGGACAACAAACAAAATAAATTAACCACAATGCATCATAGTAACAATTACAATAGTATAATATATCATAGTTACATTTAAAATATACACCAGATGCACTGCAGAAAATATCAAATCGTAAAAATCTAATTACAAATGTAAAGTTATATTACCCAGGAATAAGAGACATGCGACCTGCCACAAACCGCCTCGACGTACGTTTCGCCACCTAGCTTTCTCAAGAGGTTTATATTTGGTATATTTATGGTGACAGTTGTTTATTTACCTGCTTCTCAATTGGTATTATATCTGTGTAACAACTTGGTCAGAACACCCTTTTAAGTCCCCATAATATTTTTCTTGTCCTGTAGTTTGTAGTTTAAACATTTCTCCAACTTTCTAGACCTCTTTTTACCAGCACAGCTCCACCCTCTCCATTAAGATGCATCCCCACCATTAAACGGACACTACTATCGGCATTTTTTGTTTCACATATTGACAAGCAATGTGCTAATATTTGGAGTTTTTATTATCCTTTTTTTTTATTGGGTGGTTTTTTTTTTTTGTTTTTATTTATATACGTTTCCCTATGTACATTACTCTCTCAGACTTCCATTCTGTGAGCTCAGATAGCACTACAGTACGAGGATTGTTTGATGGTCCTTCTTACTGGTCGGCGCTGATCTGAGAAGTGTACATCCTGTATTTACATACTAAGTGTGAAAAAAACCTTCCCTTCCTCCTCAGTGCAGAAAATGACTACCCTATTTTCATTTCATGTATTGCTCATGGTCTAGTATAACTTTATCTATCACTGTGAAGAGGACAATAGAGCAATCATTGTCTTTTGCTATTTGTAATCTGACTATATAGAGATAAGTAGCCACTGAAGCAAACGGAGATTAGTCTGCCCGCCAAACAAAAGTTCCCTTACACAGCTGGAGAAGGATATATTCTTTGTATTTTTTTTTTATGGGGAAACTAATTTTTATTCAAAGAAAAAAAGAAAAAAAATTTTCCAGAAAATTTTAAAACATCTCACAATAATTTGCTATCAAATAGTGCAAAAAGATTTCGTTAAACAGCGTTACAAGAAAAATATCCACTAAATTGTTTGTATTCGGCCGTTGTCATGTAGATACCTTATAGATGAGAATTGGACTATAGATACATCTTTTCCATGTTTTAGTCCTTTGTCTAACAACAATCCTTGTAGCCGAAAACGGCGAGTATTATTTTGTTGGAGTCCATATGAACTAGCATAAATTGTACTGAATTTAAAGGATACAATCTTACAAGCGCATAACCATGACTAGTGGACTGGAAATATCACATACACATATTGGATATGAATGATATAAGAAAAAAAATAAAAAAAACACATGGCAAAATAAATACAAAGAACAACAGCAACAACAATCAGAGAGTCAACAGTCTAGGCGACCATTGGCAAGTCGGACGAGGAGTATCACATTTTTCTTATCTTATTAGTTATAAATCGTATTGCTGTATACTCAATGTCACTTCAGTCAGGGTTTGCGTATATTGCCCAGTTCTGAAATAGTACTTCTGTACCCAATTTAAGCACCTTATTTCACTGATAACTCTAGTCTCTCATTTAGTTATGCTATTTTTAATTTCCCTAAATTGCCCGCTAGGTCGGCTCTGGAATACCACTGCGATGTCAGGAAAGGTGTCATTGTGAGCCTTATTTCTGCTCCATAAATGGTTTCCATTTTGCAAAAAACCTCTGTGCTTGTGAACTCTTTTCTGTAGTGCTTTGCCTCATTCACAACCATTTCTATAGTAGTAGTGGATGAATCCAACCATCTCGCAAGAATACAACGCTTAGTCCCCAACAGAAAAGTGTGAAGTAGATGAGGAGATTTTGACTTGGGGGGGCAAGTCGTGAAATAGAAACACTTCTAGTAGGAAGGGCAAGTCAATACTAGTCTTTTCCCGGAGCAAGTTAGCAACCTTTCTCCACAGCCTCTGCGACTCCGTGCAAAACCATAGTCCATGCACCATATCTGGCTTAGGCTCATGGCACTTAGGGCACATAAGTTTGCGATCTGGTGCCAGAGGGTGTGGAGGAATGTTGAAACCATAAATTGCTCTGTGCATGAATCGAAACTGTGTGTCCCTCCACTTTTCACATCCAATATATTTACACAGCGCTCTCCATCCCCGGAGAATCACTTCATGAAGCTCTTCAAATTGAAAATCAGAAGACTACTTCTTGAACTGTGTGGCTGTGACCCCCTGTATCATAGACTCTCTTAATTTTAAATTCAAGTCTGACA